>SJYA01002829.1:912497-924222 GCA_006410615.1 Neotragus moschatus
ACTGAAGCAACTTAGCAGCAGCAGCAGCAAGCAACTCTTTGGCTTTCATATAGATTCTAGAGCGAGTGAGATGGGAGCATATTAATTGTCTAGTTCTGGATCAGGTTCAGTAAAGAACCACTAGAGAAGGATATTGGATGAGCCAATTATGGTAACAATGTTAATTTCGTGAAGGTTGGAGCTTATTTCTCTCTAGGTGCGTGCGTGTGTGTGTGTGTCAAGTCACTTCAGTCGTGTCCCACTCTGCACCCCTATGGACTGCAGCCTGCCAGGCTTCTCTGTCCATGGGATTCTGTAGGCAAGAATACTGGAGGAGGCTGCTGTGCCCTCCTCTAGGGCATCTTTCTGCCCCAGGGATGGAACCTGTGTCTCTTACGTCTACCTGAATTGGCAGGTGGGTTCTTGACCACTAGTGCCATCTGGGAAGGCCCTTCTCTATAGGTACCCAGTGCCAGGAAAAATCTGTCATTCAGTTAACACTCATGGAAAAAATAAACTGATATATATATATATATATATATATATATATATATAACTGGACATAGTGAAAATCTATAAAATTTGAAGAACTGTCAGGAAATAGAATTAAGAAGATAAGACTTAATTCGCATATTTTTTAAGTACTGCAATTTATTTGAATGCTTGGATCTAGAGAAACATTCAATATAAAGAAGGTTTGTTTTTTATTTTAATAATGGAGATATCCAAAGATCAAATGAGAATTCATGGGAGAAATCCAATAAAGTTTGGCTGGGATTTTGTATAATAATTAAAAAGTCAAGTTATTTTTTTGGCATAGATAATACTAAACTCCTTTTAAGACCAAAACCTGATGAATCTATGGTAAGTAACTGCTCAAATATTTGATTAGTTAGTAGAAGGATTGAAGCAAGTCTCTCTCTTGACCCCCAATCCAGTTTGATGTCACAAACCACAGTGTTTGGGGAAATCAACAACTTTGTTAAGACAGGAAAAATAAATAAGTCAAAAGACTCATAAAAATATATAAATTTAAGATTATTTATTTAATAAGGTTTGGGGAGAATAAAACTATAACTTTTATTAACTATCCATCATTTAAAGCTTCAAAATAATTTTTAAAATGTTACATAATTCAAAATGTTGNAAACCACAGTGTTTGGGGAAATCAACAACTTTGTTAAGACAGGAAAAATAAATAAGTCAAAAGACTCATAAAAATATATAAATTTAAGATTATTTATTTAATAAGGTTTGGGGAGAATAAAACTATAACTTTTATTAACTATCCATCATTTAAAGCTTCAAAATAATTTTTAAAATGTTACATAATTCAAAATGTTGTGCCTAATATTAAGACAAAAAAAGAACAAATTTACAAATACAATAAATTAATATTTTATAGTGAAGTTGAGTTTTCAGACTCATGTGACCTTAGCAAAGACCACAGTGCANATATACATGAAAACTTTCTCACCATACAAAGCATAATAAAACTGTGGTGTTTGCCATTACTTCTCAATTTTGTCTATTTCTCCCTATTTTCTGTTTTGTTCTTACTCCTGAGAACGATATGAAGATTTCCTGACTTAAGATTCACATTTTACTAAGTCAGTTCCTTATAAGTCTGCATCATACTACATATATGCTTTTATGTCATAATTTAGAGTTTTATTATAAATAACTTGTCTTGAGAATTATTGCATACCATTTCCTCTGCAAATAATAAATTGTCATTTATTATATATATATATGTATATATAATTATCATGACTTATAGCACTCAAAGTCTGGTGTGTAGGTGCCCAATAGATATGTGATGGATGCTGAAAAAATGAAGTCAATAAAGAAAACAAAATTATAGTCAGTCATTAAATGTACATCCATTAAATTTTATAGTGAGTGCTTAACATACATAACACATGGTCAAACACTGAAAATAAGTACACCAGTGTCCCAGCTTTTTAAGAGCACACAGTTCAACAAAAGTTACATATGATCTGTAACTAAAGCTCAAAACAGGTCCAAAGTAATATTGTAGCACAAAAGGAGAATAATGCCACTATGGTTGGAGAATGGAAGAAGTCATTTTTTAATATTNGTGAGTGCTTAACATACATAACACATGGTCAAACACTGAAAATAAGTACACCAGTGTCCCAGCTTTTTAAGAGCACACAGTTCAACAAAAGTTACATATGATCTGTAACTAAAGCTCAAAACAGGTCCAAAGTAATATTGTAGCACAAAAGGAGAATAATGCCACTATGGTTGGAGAATGGAAGAAGTCATTTTTTAATATTATTGTTACATGAGTTACAGGCATATGGCACTATAATTCGCCACCTACATACTCTGCAAGGTCGTCACTGTCTCAAGACCAGTTACCATCCATCACCGTAAGGCTGACCCCGTTTACCTATTTTGCCTACCCTCAACTCACTTCCCCTTTGGTAACAACTATTCTGGTTTTGTTTTGTTGTTTTCTATCTAACAGATTGATTTTTTTAAACTGTGTTTGGTTTGGTTTTTAGATGCCACATATGTGTGAAATAATGTTTTGTCTTTCTCCACCTAACTTCATATGCATGATACCTTTGGGGTCCATCCATGTTGCTTCAAATGGCAGGATTTCATTCTTTTTTGTGGCTCTGTAGTAGTCCATTATATATATTTATCATTGGTTGAATTAATTGCTTTCAGTTTTTAATGCAAATTCATAGAGTCAAGTAATGTCTGTTGCTCTTAAAACAGTATGTCTGAAGCAGTGTAATATGGTGAAAGGTCTACAGATTGGCTTGAGGGACCCTGTGTCTAATTTGCAATTTATATCATCCAAGTCTGCATTTCCTGAATATAATAATAAATGCACCACTTTATAGACTTTGGGGGAGTATTTAACAATAATGTCTAAAGTAGGTTGTACAGTCCATTTTACCTATTAAGTGTTAATCTAATTTTTATTTACATGGACTTAACTAAATGGTTTGATTCTATGTTATGGTTAGAATGACCACAGATTTAGCTGTATTTTAAAATATATATACTCTATCTTAAAAATGAAGCAGTGTAGTTATGTGAAATAATTTAAGCAAAGTAAAAGCAGAGACTATCTTTTGATGCCATTTCTGATTTTGTTTGATATTAGTACAAATGTTGCATTTCCACACATTTTTGGAAATAAATTGAAGTCATGGAACTCTAACAAGAATATATCAGCAATATCTAAAACACATTTGTGCTGATTAAAATAAAACAATAAGTATGAAAACTAATAACTGATTCCAGAAAAGAGAAGACATAAGAATTATCTGGGTAAAAATACCTAAAAGAAGGAATAATAACATTTGAGTATTAAGCAGAAGTTGATCGGAGTGATATACGTCTTTACTTTCTACCACCCACAGGGACAAAATAATAAGATTGATTGCAATCAAGCTTGTCTTGTGAGGCTGAGAAAGAAAAAGGAAGCGCTGGTGCTTACTGAATTGCTTCCCTCTTTGCAGGGAAATTAACGCTTCTTCGTTGTTTTACAGATCTACTTACGGTTCTTGGACTACGAGATGCAGAATTCCAACGAGTGCAAGAGGAACTTCGTGGCGGTGTATGACGGAAGCAGCTCGGTGGAGGACCTGAAAGCCAAGTTCTGCAGCACGGTGGCCAACGACGTGATGCTCCGCACGGGCCTCGGGGTGATCCGCATGTGGGCCGACGAGGGCAGCCGCAACAGCCGCTTCCAGATGCTCTTCACGTCCTTCCAAGAACGTAAGCGTCTCCGCTCTGCTCTTCACTGCTCCGCCTTCCAGTGGGTCGAAGGGTGCGGATCTCATGCACTGTGAATGGTGTGTCCATGCAGCTTGAGCCTTAATAAGTTGTTCAAATCGCTTAGATTCCCTTTCCTTCTCTTTGATCCAGAAACAGGAGAGTTACATATGAGCTTTTGATTACTTACATCAGCATATGCAGGGCTTCCCTGGTGACTCAGACGGTAAAGACTCTGCTTGCAATGCAGGAAACCCGGGTTGGATCCCTGGGTTGGGTAGATGCCCTGGAGTAGGAAATGGCAACCCACCAGTATTCTTGCCTGGAGTATCCCATGGACAGAGGAGCCTGGTAGGCTACATCCATGGGGTTGCAGAGAGTTGGACACGACTGAGCGACTTCACTTCACTTCACTTGGGTTAGATCCTAGGATGCCAGGGAACGGAGGCAACAGTTTCCGATGATGTTTGAGTTTAAATCTTAAAAACCTTCGTAAAAATATTTGGTAGGTTCTCTTTAGTAAGCTTCTGTTGCAGTCCCATTGATTTTAAATAGGTCTGTGACTGCAGAGTCCCAGGTAAACTAGACAAAGAGGAAGAACTGATTGGGAAGAGAGTAAACAGAAAAAGTTCCAGAAAATAGTTTAAATGGCACAATGGATGATACCCTGAGTTATGGTCAAAAGCACAACAATTTTAGAAAATCATGTTCTTACAAATAATGAGTCAGATGAATAGACATATATTTGGAATGTTCTTCAGAAACCCTGAATAATTTATGCTTGATAAATTTACGCAAATGAAAAATAACCCAAGAAATTCAGCTTTAAGAAATCAGTACCTTGTCATTTGAAACTGTACATTAAAAAAAAAAAAAAAGACAAAATGTTTTTGAAATGTCAAGGATTTCTCCAAGTTAACTGCAGCAGTCACCATCTTTTTTTAAATCCAAAAATGTTAAATGTACTAGATGATTTCTTTGCACCATGAATGAATGGTTTTTGGCTTTAAATTGGTCTCTACTTACCCAGTTGGAGAATTCTATGGCACCAGAAGTAGCGAATGTCCCTCAGTCTTTCTGAATCTTGATACCATCACAGAGTATGTTAAGTCTCCCATCCTGGATTATTGCAGATTTAAACAGCAAGTTGTTATCTTGGTCTTCCTTTCAGGAATTGATCAAAATGTTAGAGCTAGTACATCTTTATTTCAGCAAGGTATCAGGAGAAAAAAGCTCGTCATTTTTTTGCTTAGAATTTAAATCAATTCAGCCTAGAAGATAGCACATATGGTGTTTTCATCAATGAGTACTTTTCTAAATCTAATCGATTGTGCCTTTTGGTGAGGGTCAGATTATACCTTATTCAATATTTTTATCAGCCTTGGATAATCATAGACTGAGAATTTCTTTCTAGTTTAACATATATGGGAGGTCTAGTTAATGCATTAAATAATAAAGTTACTAAAATATTACAAGATATGCAATTTTTATCAAAACTGCACCATAACTTAGTAAGGATAAATTACAAAATGTCTTCTTATGTTTCATATGTCAAGCAAAGGAACACAGACTCCAGGATTTCCTAAGATTTTATTTCATTTAAACTCAATAGAAGCCAATACTTTTTTAAAATAATGGACAACAATATCTAATGTAGTCTTAGCTTGTGTTAACAAATGTACAATAAGCAGCTCAGAGGAGATACACTCACAGGAAGCTGCAATGGTCAAAATGCAAATTGCACAGCCTGTTGTTTTCTGAATGTTATTAATGAGAGCAGAGTAATTAACTAGGAGTGGCTGATCTGGATGCAGAAGCATTTAGAGTCAGGGGAAAAGGCTAAAGGAGAAGGTATTCCTAGCCTAGAGATTCTTTTGTCCAAAATGTGACAACTACCTTAAACTTGGGGGAGTGGTGGTATGGATTAATGNGAATGTTATTAATGAGAGCAGAGTAATTAACTAGGAGTGGCTGATCTGGATGCAGAAGCATTTAGAGTCAGGGGAAAAGGCTAAAGGAGAAGGTATTCCTAGCCTAGAGATTCTTTTGTCCAAAATGTGACAACTACCTTAAACTTGGGGGAGTGGTGGTATGGATTAATGTCTGAGAAGTAAGATTAATGTTAAATTAATTATATGAAGCCATTTGACTGTGATTCAGGGAAAAGTATCTGGCTCATAGAAAGTGTGATATTACAACACTGAATGAACTTCCACGGAGAATATGTGAGAAGTGGGTTCTCATCAAGTGTGAATGGTATAGGGCAAGTGTCTAGGCTGGACAGGGGGGAGGGAAGACGAAGCACCTTTCAGTTCAAAGGTGGAGATCTGTGTTTCTTTAAAGTTCTTATTTAAAGAATGATGGGACTGTATCATACTGTGTATGTATCATGCTTCCCAGATGGTGCTAAAGAACCCGCCTGCCAATCCTGGAGATGTAAGAGAGGCAGGTTCAATCCCTGGGTCAGGAAGATCCCCTGGAGAAGGAAATGGCAACCCACTCCAGTATTCTTGCCTGGAGAATCTCATGGACAGAGGAGCCTGGAGGGCTACAGTCCATGGGGCCACAAAGAATAGGACGCAAGTGAGCACAGCACACAGTATGCAATAAAGGTTAGAGATGTGAATCGGTGACCAACCCTTTCTTACTCCAGTAGTGAGAAAGCACCTTGATATTTTTCTTATTTCCCACATTTCTTAGATGGTATCCCCAGTTTAGTGTTAAGAGGTGCTTTAGGGCATATTCAGTAATATTCTAATGTCTGTTAAAATGTCTTATATTAGAGCCGTAAGATATCTTAGAGGTTAGATAAGAGCTTAGAAGTCATGTATTTCAATCCTAAACACTTTATGAATTCAAACAGAAAAAGAAAAGACCCAGGGAAGGTTAGCTGACTTCCCCTGAATACCCTCAACCCCATGCTCAATGATTTGTTAGCAGTACTGAGGCAAGAATGTAAGACCTAAATCCTGATATTGGCAGGTCTCCATGGATACCTTTGTCGTCTTTAAGGAATGAGCAGAGCTCCCACTTTCTAAAGATGATGATGATGATGTTAAAAGCAGATCACACTCATGCATCACTCATGAAACATATTTGTCAGCATAGTTTTACATGCTTTACAAACTGAATTTTCATTCTTCTCTCATACCTAATGCATCTTACATTTATGTTTCATGGTTACATTCTGTAATCATACATTGTACAGCATCGTACATTACCATAAACATCAGACTAGTGTAGAATCATGACAAGGGGCTTCTGTTCTCGAAATATGAACCCAGGGACTAATGGATGCCAGTGGGAATATATTTTCAAATCATTTTTATTTTTGCATTTGAATCTGTTGTTGTTCGCTGTTTTTGTTCAGTTGCTAAATTGTGTTCAGCACTTTGCAACCCCATGGACTGCAGCACACTGGGCTTCCCTGTCCTTCACTATCTCTCAGGATTTACTCAAGCTCATGTCCATTGTGTCCAAATAAATCACACAAAAGACAAAGGATGAATGTGTAAGAGAGGTACAGTAATTCTTACTGTGAGTCATCAGATGTTGAGGTTTCCCATGCACATTAGAAGCATTTTAAAAGTCTGGGTTAAATGCCAGCATTTGCAGCAACAACAAATATCGTCTAGTATAATGGAAGGACTATAACATCACTGAATGGAGAAGTATTTACCTTCAACTGTGTCATGAGGAATAATGTGATGTCTTCACTGGATCGCTCCCATAAATAGCATATTCCTGCCCGCACTGTCTTGCTGACTGTTCAACTCAGCCTTTTCTCAGCTCTACCTGAGATGGCTGCCTTGATTAATAGTATCATATTGCTCCTGGCTGCTGCTCAAAGACATTGGCTTCAGAGGAATAGTATCCAGGCTTTACCCCACAGAGCAACTTTGAAACCTAGCAACTAGAGGAAAAACAAAAAAAACCAAAAAAAACCAGTATTATCACCAAAGAGGCACTGTCTTACTTGATTATAGTCTTTTTAATACTGGCATTTTGTACTCAGATTTCTCACAATCTCAGTCCACTCAAACAGTCCATCTAATGGAGATGAAAGCACATATAGGTACCCAAAAAAGATCTCAAATTTTAATATATTATTAATAATCTTGGATAGTGTTCTCTAAGAAAGGTGACTTATTTAAACTTTAAATGTATTCTGAAATGAAGAAGAAAATATATTAACCATTGTGACTAATTTGCTTTCTTGGGTCAAAAATCAACAAATAGGAAAAAAAATCAGATTAGGAACACAATTGAGGATAAAGAAGAATGAATCCAATTTGACATAAACTTAGAACACTTTGAATAATTCTTACAGTGATATTGAAAGTGTGTTATATTTTATTTTGGTAACTCAGTTTCAGATTGCCTGTAAGGATAGAGTTTTACACATTTGCATCACTTTATATAAAAACATTGTCTTGCTCTGAATAATCATTCAGATTTTTTGAAAAACTGATTAGAATCGGTGTAATTTCAACTTTGAGCATACTTACATATGAAAATGTATGATCAATTGTGATAGAACTCTATGGTTAAGTATTTGATAAGCATAATGGAGACATTAGTGAAGTGTACCTCTTCACAGTGAGTCACAAGTCCGACTTCCTGAAGCCTGTCTTTTTCTGTGTTCGAAGAATTTGCAGCAACTAGAATGAAAAAATACCCTGAGTACTATCTCATGGTAACTTCTCAGGCTCCACCTTCAACTGCTGTTCTCTCTTATTTAGACCACAATGAAATCTCAATCACTTAATGCTTGATTAATCTGCAGCATATTTCTGATAAAAACAAACATGCAACTAAAAAGAGATGAAAAGAAAATTGTTCACTTTAAGGATGTGGGAATAATGGTTATCATACTTGCTAAAAATGAGACTATATATT
Organism: Neotragus moschatus; assembly: GCA_006410615.1. Lineage (NCBI taxonomy): Eukaryota > Metazoa > Chordata > Mammalia > Artiodactyla > Bovidae > Neotragus > Neotragus moschatus. The sequence continues at coordinate 921,138 of SJYA01002829.1, forward strand.
TAGTTTCAGATCATTTTATGGCAAAAGATGATAGAATCTAAACTACAGTTTTATTTACAGTAAAGAAATATGTGTGTGTGTGTGTGTGTGTGTGTGTGTGTGTATAGTAACTTTTAATTTCAATGATGCATTGAGTTGAAAGTTTCTGGAACTTTCAGAAGGCAGAATTTTTGACCCAAGGAAGGCAGAATTCTGAGATGATCCAAAAGATTTCCACCTCTCAGTATTTGTTGTTAGCTGTGTCTGACTCTGCGACTCCATGGACTGCAGCATGCCAGACTTCCCTGTCCTTAGCCATTCATGGAGTTTCCTCAAACTCATGTCCACTGAATCAGTGATGTCATCCAACCATCTCATCTTCTGTCATCCCCTTCTTCTCCTGCCTTCAGCCTTTCCCAGCATCAGGGTCTTTTCCAATGAGTTGACTTTTTGCATCAGGTGGCCAAAGTATCGGAGTCTTAGAACCTTTCTCCCCTTGAGATAGGCAGAACCTGAGTAGCTTGAGATATGATTTTCTAGTTAAAGTACATTATATGGTAGAAGTTATTTTGGAGATATAAATAAGATCCTTAATCAGTTGATTTTGATCATCAGAAGGGAGACTTCCTTCACCAACGTGTTAAGTACATGTCTTTCATCTCCTTGGTTAAATTCATTCCTATGTTATTGTCTTCATTTTGATGTAATTGTAGATGAGATTGTTTTCTTAATGTCCCTTTTAGATAGTTTGTTATTGATATATAGAAGTGCACTAGATATCTTGGTTGGTCTAAGTATACACTACAAATATTGATAATAATCTTTATTCCCTTTTGAAAGAAGTTTGAAAGTTCTAGTCCTTGACAAGGGTCCGGTTTTCTACTTCTTTGTGTTCCTCCATTCATTTTGTTGTTCCGTCAGTAAACACGGAAGCACCAGGCACTGGTGGCACAAAGATGAATAAGAGGGTTGCTCCTCTCAAGGTGCAGCCTCATTCATTCAAACTGAATTCAAATGTGTGACTCATTTCAGCAAGCATTCCCTTGTATCTGGAACTCTGTTCCTCCCACTACACACTTCCTCATATACTTCAGTATATCATCCACTTAAACCCAGCATTCTAAGAAACCGAATTCTCTTCTTGTATAGTTTTATTTTTTTTTTCCCTTCAGCTTTTGTTTATACTAGTAAGATCCGCACTCTTCTGTCATGGTAATTGGTGATTATTTCACTGTTCAGTTTCATTATGCTATCCTGTCTTGTCTAGAACATGGTTTGGCCTGCCATCTGCTTCTTGTACCCAGTCTGCATTCTGTCCTAGGTCGTACAAACTCTCCATTTTGTAATGCACAAGTAAATTACCATATCACCTCAATAAGCTAAATTTAATGNACTCTTCTGTCATGGTAATTGGTGATTATTTCACTGTTCAGTTTCATTACGCTATCCTGTCTTGTCTAGAACATGGTTTGGCCTGCCATCTGCTTCTTGTACCCAGTCTGCATTCTGTCCTAGGTCGTACAAACTCTCCATTTTGTAATGCACAAGTAAATTACCATATCACCTCAATAAGCTAAATTTAATGGATCCTAAAATGAAAAAAAAGTGTGTAGATTGTTATTTGATTATTACTATAAAAGTGCACAGAGCTCAGTAACACTCTGGAAAAATACACCAAAAAATTTTTGATAGTAATCAAATCAAACTCTAATATTTAATTTTCCCTCTAGGAAAGTCTAGGCCAAACACATTTACAAGTTGGGGTCATGTGCTGAGATCAAAACTCATTATCAGTTCAGTTCTGTACAGTCATTCAGCCATGTCTGACTCTTTGCAACCCCATGGACTACATACAGCACACCAGCCTTCCCTGTCCATCACCAAATCCCAGGGCTTGTTCAAACTCATGTCCATAGAGTCAGTGATGCCATCCAACCATCTCATCCTCTGTTGTCCCCTTCTCCTCCTGCCTTCAATCTTTCCCAGAATCAGTGTCTTTTCCAATGAGTCAGTTCTTCGCATCAGGTGGCAAAAGTATTGGAGTTTCAGCTTCAACATNTCCAAGCCAGGCTTCAACAGTATGTGAACTGTGAACTTCCAGATGTTTAAGCTGGATTTAGAAAAAGAAGAGGAACCAGAGATCAAATTCCCAATATCCTCTGGATCATCAAAAAAGCAAGAGAGTTCCAGAAAAACATCGACTTTTGCTTTATTGATTATGCCAAAGCCTTTGACTGTGTGGATTACAAGAAACTGTGGAGAATTCTGAAAGAGATGAGAATACCAGGACACCTGACCTGCCTGCTGAGAGATCTGTATGCAGGTCAAGAAGCAACAGTTAGAACTGGACATGAAACAACAGACTGGTTCCAAATCAGGAAAGGAGTATATCAAGACTGTATATTGTCACCTTGCTTATTTAACTTATATGCAGAATGCATCATGAGAAATGCCAAGATGGATGAAGCACAAGCTGGAATCAAGATTGCCAGGAGAAATATCAATAACCTCAGGTATGCAGATGACACCACCCTTATAGCAGAAAGTGAAGAAGAACTAAAGAGCCTCTTGATGAACATGAAAGAGGAGAGTGAACAAGTTGGCTTAAAACTCAACATTCAAAAAACTAAGATCATGGCATCTGGTCCCATCACTTCATGCAAAAAGATGGGAAAATAATGGAAACAGACTTTATTGTTTTGGGCTCCAAAATCACTGGAGATGGTGACTGAAGCCATGGAATTAAAAGACACTTGCTCCTTGGAAGAAAAACTATAACCTACCTAGATAACATATTCAAAAGCAGAGACATTACTTTGACAACAAAGGTCCTTCTAGTCAAAGCTATCGTTTTTCCACTAGTCATGTATGGATGTGAGATTTGGACTATAAAGAAAGCTGAGTACCTAAGAATTGATGCTTTTGAACTGTGGTGCGGAGAAGACTCTTGAGAGTCCCTTGGACTGCAAAGAGATCAATCCAGTTCATCCTAAAGGAAATCAGTCCTGAATATTCATTGGAAGGACTGATGCTGAAGCTGAAACTCCAATACTTTGGCCACCTGATGTGAAGAACTGACTCATTTGAAAAGACCCTGATGCTGGGA
>SJYA01002829.1:929875-971452 GCA_006410615.1 Neotragus moschatus
TGCATTAAACAGCAATTATGAATTAAATATCTTTAAGTTGTGCTAGCAGTAAAGAACCTGCCTGCCAATGCAGGAGGCATAAGAGATGTGGGTTCAGTCCCTGCATCTGGGAAGATGCCCTGGAGAAGCAAATGGAAACCCACTCCAATGTTCTTGCCTGGAGAATCTCATGGACAGAAGTGTCTGGTGGGCTACAGTCCATGGGGTCTCAAAGAATTGGAAACAACCGAAGCGACTTAGCATACACCTAATTATAGAACTGGAACAATACTTAAAGCATGTGACATGATACTGAAAAATGATGATAGATCTATGATTAACACTATAAAATATATGTTTTGTGATTATCATATTTTTAAATAAATTTAATTTTGGGTGTTTGACTGCCCATCTTCCTCTTGTCCTCTTTTACCTAATTCAAATACGCCAAAAAATTCATTTTGTTGTCTCCTGATCAAGTTTTTATTCCTTAACAATCAGCCATGTATATAGATGTAAAAGGTTATTTGTCTCAGATACATTCATAATATAAGCATCTGAAAGGACTGAATCACAATTTCACCAAAAAATGGTAAATGCTTGCCACCTAATGGTAAGAATGGGAACAAAAGAGGATTTAAAAATATCAACAGAAAATAATTTCCAAAAGAAAGAAATGAATTCAGTGAAATATGTAGTTCATTATCTTTGAATATAATAAAATATAAATGTTATTTGAAAGCTACTCTTTTACTTCTTAGAATTTGAAAAATAAAATAGACTTGTTTGGATTAACATTTGACTTTTTTTCATGAAAAATCATCAGGTTTTCCCAATCATAAAAGTAATTATTTGTGTGTATATGTATATATGAAAAAAATTTCCCAGCAAAATCCGGATATAACTTATAAATATCCTAGAGGTAGTCATTGCTAGCATTTTAGCTTAATATTTCCAGTAAAGGTTTTCATATATATATTTGCATATGAGACTATAATTTAAAACAATTTGTATCCTTATTTTCCACCCAACTTTATACCTCAGTAGTTTCCCTATTACTCCATGATACCTTAAGAATTAAGCATCCTACCACTGAAATGATTTTTGAACATTAGAGCAACACTTGCCAAACTTCTGTTTTTGAGTTTGTGTGTGTGGTCTCTTAAGAGGTATACAAATAAAATTGGAGATAGTTGGATTAAACACGGTTAAACATACACTTTTTCAGCAGGATAACGCCAGGAGGTCATCTTGGGATATGGTGCTGTGGTGGTTGCTGAAACCAGGGAAACCAGGGTCTCACATGCAGCCACCACCAGCAGCTGGCAGGCAGCTAGCAGGCAGCTGGCTGTAAGTCAGTCGCATAGCTTCATTTGCCTTGAACATCAAGGAGCATGTTGTCTGCAGGTAACAGAATATTTGGGGCTTCCTTGGTGACTTGGTAGAGAATCCTCCTGCCAATGCAAGAGACTGCTGTTCGACCCCTGGATCAAGAAGATCCCCTGGAGAAGGAAATGGCAACCCACTCCAGTATTCTTGCCTGGGAAATCTCATGGACAGAGGAGCCTGGCAGGCTACAGTCTATGGGGTCACAAGAGTCAGATACAATTTAGCAAATAAGCAACAACCACCTTTCTCCCTGTTCTATAGATGTGGTAACTGAGTGAGTATTGTTGACAAAAGTGATCTCTCCTTAGGGATTATCACTCCTTGAGTCTGAGTTGCTGCCCTACCCTCTGTAGTGTTTAGTACTCTACAACCCCAGGACCAAGAGCCTGAAGAAGCACTCTCTAAGCTTCAAGTTCATGGACAATTAACCTGGTCTAAAAAGGGTGCTTTACACAATTGTCTTTATCTGTCCATGCAGGAGAGAAGAGGAAACAGTTTGGAAAGACTTGGGGTTAAAATATCCATTTTCTATGTCTAGAAATATCATTCTATGAATGATTAAATCCAGAGCACTGCTGTGCTTACACATAAGGCATCTTTTGGCTCATGGAATATTTCAGTACATTCAGTTTCTGGTTTTTCTCAAAAGAATACTTAGGGTTAGATTGGATGATAAAATGGTGATGGTTGATAAATCCTTCTGATGAAGTGCAGTCACTACACTCATTATATCTAAATATGCTTTTAAATAATTCAGAGACCAAATGCAGTGGAAATTCTTTCTTCTATGCACTTGGGTTTTAACACCAATATGAGGCTATGTTTGCTATTCTGAAAGCAACAGAAGACCTAGTCCCAGAAATAAGTATATTTCTGATCATAGGAACTGCCTTTGTGAAATACTTTGAATTTTGAGGGTTACTTTATTAGCTGCATTATTATGTGTCGAGGGAGAGTGTAATTTCCTCCATTCTGTCTTGCTGCAGCAAAAATTTGAAGCAACAGGTGAATCAGTGTTACAGCTCAGTTTTATTTAGAAAGCAAAGGAAAATACATCCTTGGGCCATGAGGGCAGGCGGACCCAAAAAATGTGAAGAGAAGCCCCTGGCTCAATTTTGGCTCCTCTTTTTATATGTTTTTTCCTCCTCCCTCTGAGCCTGACCTGTATAGCCTGACCTGGGCTAGCCAGGAGGGCTGTTTGTTCTACCTGAGGTCCTCACTCTGGTCCTCAGACCTTCCTTTGTTCTATTTTTGCAGGCTTTTCCCTTATTTGTGTTCCATTTTGGACTCCTTTTTCTTATTCTAATTACTTAACATTCCCCCCTCAAGAGATAGGCGGCCCAATTCTTTGGGACAATTGGGTGGTCAAGTGGCCTCTTTCTTTCCAAATAGCTACATAAAGGCATGCTTGGAGTCAGTGTAAATGGCTACTCTTTTTCCTTTTCCCAGCTCTAAAGCTCAAGTCAGGGCCATGAGCTCGGCTAATTGGGCTGAAGTCCCTGGTGGCAAAGGCTTAGCCTCTGTGGTCTCAAAATCAGAGACTACTGCATACCCGGCCCTTCTTTTTCCATATAAGACAAAGCTGCTTCCACCAATGTACCAGATTTCCTCAGGACTGGTCAGAGGATCTTCTGACACTCCCTCTCGGGGTTTTGTCCAGCGGTATAAGGTTTCTAGGCAACAGTGAAGGGGGAGAGAGCCCTCGGGGGTAGGCAGGAGGGTGGCTGGGTTAAAAACCTCATAAGCGGATATAGTGAGACCTGGATTTTCCATCAGCTGTACCTGATATCTGAGGCTCCTTTGATCAGACACCCATACATGGCCTCTCCCATTCAGGAGTTGTTTCACTTGGTGGCTGGTAAAAATAGTTAGTTTGCCCTCAAAAGAGAGTTTTAAAGTATCTTCTATCAGGACTGCAATAGCTGCAAGCTTTCGAAGACAGGGAAAGATCTCTTCCCAATAAGGGAGTAGGACACTCAGGGACCAAGAAACTGATGGGAAGATAGTTGTCCATCCCAGCAACAAAGAAGTGTTCAGGTGAATCTTTTTGTAATTGTTTTTTCCTGTAGCACTCAAAATGGTACAGGTTTGGGGGGAGACGGCTGTGAAGCTGGAGGTCAGGACAGAGTAGGTAGATGCTGTGTCAACCAAGAAATTCTTGGATCTACCTGCCACATCCAGTTGCACCCTTGGCTCCAGCCCTTTTGATGATTATCTGTGACAGGTGGGCTGGCTGGAGCGGGCTGCTTCAGTCCTCTTGAACCATCATGAGGGAAGGCTTGGCACTTGACCTTGAGACTCTTGAGTCCTAAGGCCAGAGTGCCGCCCAGTGTCCCAATTAATGGCATTTGTAGCAAGACGTTTTATGAGACTTGTCATGGTTTTGACACTCTTTGGCCCAGTGTCCTGCCTGTCTACAGATGAGGCATTTGCCCTGTGCCTTGTCCTTCAAGGACTTGGGGACTTCTCTCCCTCTTCTGGGCCTTGGCCTCTCTCTCCTGTTCTCTGTTATAAAAGGTATTGGTGGCTATCTGGACCATCTCATCTGAAGAGGCAGCAGGGTTACTGGAGCTGTTGTAACTTTATCCTGATAGCTGATGCACATAGGGACAGGAATGTGTCCTTTAAAATCACCTGTCCCTTGTACAAGTCTTAAGTCCAGATTGGTAAACTTTTGGAGGGCCTCTTTTAGACTTTCCAGAAAAGCAATGGGGTTCTCGTTGGACTCCTCAGTTATTGCTGAGACCAGGCACAGTCCCAACTAATAGGCCTCCTTCTATTTCCATGGGTGGACTTCCTTAGCGGTGAGTCTTTCTGAAGCTTATCCTGCCCAGTATTGTTGCAACCTGAGAGCCGGGCATCCTGAGTCAAGGTGCAGATCCCAGGCAGGTTGAGGCATGTCAGCCTCCAGAGAATTGATTCCCTGGGCAGGTTGAGGCATGTTGATCTTCTGGGACCCCAGGCTGGTGCATCCGAAAGCAGGCTGAGGCATGTCAACGTCCCAGGGATCAGATCCCTAGGAAGGTCAAGGCAGATTGACCTCCTGGGATCCCCAGGCTGGAGTTGGGCATCTCAAAGGTCTCTAGTATGACCAGTGCTGGGAAGGATTAAGGGGTTGTAATCTTAACTCTATGCTGGTTTGTCCGCTGCAGATGGGAATAGATACCATGATGTAAAGCAATCCAAGCCTGTGCCCTGAGATGGGGAACCTGGTAAAACAGCCATAAGCCTTATCCTCTTATTGCTCTGAGGAAATGTAAGTCACTGATTTCTTCCCCTAGTCCTCCATAAGAGCAGTTTAGGGTGTTTCCAATGGTAAACATTTTATTGCCATAGATCCACTTTAGGTAATAACAGAAGTAATGACAAAGGAGTAGGTTATCTGGTCCTGTTAGGGGCCTTAAGAGTATTTTAATAAGTACTCTTGCCTGGAAAATCCCATGGATGGAGGAGCCTGGTAGGCTGCAGTCCATGGGGTCGCGAACAGTCGGATACGCCTGAGCAACTTCACTTTCTCTTTTCACTTTCATGCATTGGAGAAGGAAATGGCAACCCACTCCAGTGTTCTTGCCTGGAGAATCCCAGGGATGGGGGAGCCTGGTGGGCTGCCATCTCTGGGGTCGCACAGAGTCGGACATGACTGAAGTGACTTAGCAGCAGCAGCAGGCTGAGTGGAGCAGTGTTGCCTACAAGGAGGCAGAGTCCTGGTTGTAGGAGTTAGGAAGTGGCTTAAGAACAAATTGATAAGAGGCAACAAACTAGATGCTCCATAAACGTAGACTGGAGATTTGATACAGGGGTATGTCTCCTATGTAACTTTAGGAGAAGTGTGGTAAGGATTTGGGTGCAAACGGCCTGCAGGGCTAACTCCCAAAATGGCAAACCTTATCCCTATAAGCCCAATTGCCCTTGAAGAGATACCACCAAAAGATGGACTTTTAGCAGGCGTTGTGTGCCTGTCATCTGCCCTAGTGGGTTCACTGAGAAATGGTGTTGATGCACATGTTGTAAGAAACATGGAAGATGAAGGCCTGAATATCTAGAAAGATAGGATATTATATGGTACTTCTCTCTCAAGGGCCTGCTATTTTCTGGTTGTCTCTGCAGAAGATTGGAAAGGCAACATTGTGAGCCCAGAAGGGGCTCAGGAAAAGAGAATGAAATAGGAAGCAAGAGCATGAAATAGGAAGGAAGGGGGAAGGAAACAGATAATTAAAATATCTGTTGACTCTTTACTACAACCCTAGAAATATTAACCCACTAAGAAATTAAAAATACTTTTTTTTGTTGTTAAAAAAAAAAAAGAAGCATGTCCATAGCCTTAAAGAACTCATGGGGAAAGATGAAAAACTTATACTAAGTGTTAAACTCTTTTAAAAATTAAAAGTAGAATAGGGTTTAAGGCAAAGATAACTTTCTGATAGATTGGAATGATATTTCAAGACTGTATAGATAATTTAATTCTGATAGGATTTGGATAGCAGAGTAGAGATGGAGTTTTTCTAGGACACAGGGAAAGGGAGGGACAGTGTGGCCAATGAACCAAAGATCTCAGGAGCATGTGGGGAGCAATGGAAAGTGCTTATGGGCTGAATGCGTGTATGTCCTCAGACATCCTTGAAGGAACAGTGAGAACATACCTTGATTTGGGAGGCAGAAAGCTGCCATTTAGTTGTACAATATACAACTTTTGAAAAAAATGACAAAGCCCAAGGGCATAACATAAACTGATTAAAATCAGATGGGTCCAAGATGACTAGTCAAATTCAACTGAACTTGATCCTCAATCTGCAAGCTAAATGACACACCCAGAGGCTCCAGCACAGTTCCAAGGCACTGTCAAAAGACTGAGGAGTGGGTGGTTCCCCAGTTGTTGGAATGATCCTCCCACTCATTAGCATATGAAATCACCCAGCCCACAGAAACTAACCACATCACATTCCATAGCCGCTCCCCTCTGTGATGGCCCACACTCTGAGTGTGCTTCTCTCTGAATCCAAGCAAATCCACGTCTTACCTGTCACTGTGTCTCTCACTGAGTTTTTTTCAATAAGGCATCAAGAGCCTGAGCTTCATTAGGTCCTGAAGCCAGGCACCATGGGTTTTGGCCAGTCTGAAGTCCTAGTCGGACGTGACTAAGTGACTAAGCATAGCACAGAATCCCTGCCACAAGGGTTTGAGTCCCAATCTTAGCTAAATGATTTCAGGCACAACTTTCAGAAATGGAAGGATGATGACCTGCCCAATGCTTTGAAGGCAGTGGCATAGGTGGAGAGAGGAGCTGAAGGACAGGAGGAGAAAGCAGTGGGAAAAAAACATGCCAAGGAGTCCTCTTCATAACCTGACAGAAAATCTGCTAAAGACCTGACCTGTGCTCACAGTTTTCATTGGCCTGACCTTGGAAATAAGTAGATTTCAGATCGTAGAAACTACCTGTGTGAAATACTTTGAATTTTGAGGGTTACTTTATTAGCTGCCGCTTTATTATGTGTTGGGGGAGTGTGTAATTTCCTTGGTTCTGTTTCGCTGCAGCAAAAATTTGAAGCAACGGATGAATCAGTGTTACAGTTCAGTTCTATTTAGAAAGCCATGGAAAATATATCCTCAGGCCTTGAGGGTGGGCCAACCCAAAAGATACAAAGAGAAGCCTCTGGCTCAATTTTGGCTCCTCTTTTTATATTTTTTCTCCTCCCCCTGAGCCTGCTGTATGTAAACTGGGCTAGCCAGGAGGGCCATTTGTTTTACTCAAGGTCCTCACTCAGGTCCACGGACCTTCCTTTGTTCTATTTTCACGGGCTTTTCCCTCCTTTGTATTTTAGCCACCACCATTTTGGACCCCCTTTTCCTATTCTAACTACCGAACATAAGTAAACCTTGATTTCTTCAAGATAATTTTAGGAAATAAGGGGGTTGGTTTTTTAACAGGCAATCGCTTTTGACAATGTATATTGAATTTCCAAGTAGAATAAGTCCTCTAAAAATTGATAGAATATGTACTTTTTCAACAGTAGTTAGAGAACCAAATGAATGAATGAGATTTAGTTGCTGAGAATATCACAGTTTCTATTGTATTTGAAGAGCTGACCTGGAGGGTTAATTCTCCACCAATAAACACACTTGCAAGAATCATCTCTCTCTGGAATATTCAGAGCTAAATTGGCCAGCTAAACTTTCAAAAGTTTAGCTGATATTAAATTAATTAAAATATCTGTTGACTCTTTACTACAACCCTAGAAATATTAACCCACTAAGAAATTTAAAATACTTTTTTTTTGTTAAAAACAAAAAAGCATGTCCATAGCCTTAAAGAACTCATGGGGAAAGATGAAAAACTTATACTAAGCGTTAAACTCTTTTAAAAATTAAAAGTAGACTAGGGTTTAAGGCAAAGATAACTTTCTGATAGATTGGAATGATATTTCAAGACTGTATAGATAATTTAATTCTGATAGGATTTGGATAGCAGAGTAGAGATGGTTTTTTTAGGACACAGGGAAAGGGAGGGACAGTGTGGCCAGTGAACCAAAGATCTCAGGAGCATGTGGGGAGCAATGGGAAGCGCTTATGGGCTGAATGCGTGTATGTCCTCAGACATCCTTGAAGGAACAGTGAGAACATACCTTGATTCGGGAGGCAGGAAGCTGCCATTTAGTTTTTTTTAGCAGGAGGTAAAAATAAGAATCTTTAATGAACTCCTGTGCATTCACATTTTAGATGAGAGAAATGTTCAGACGTACAATATAAAGACAATTCAGAATCCGATCCTATTTTGCTTTTGGTGTCTATAAGACAAACTTTAGTTTTGTTCAAGGAGTAGAAGCTGTGACAATTTGTTTCTTAACCACTGCACAGTGTGCTTATTTGTTTGTGTGTGTTGTTTGCCTGGCAGTTCTATAAATGTTAGCGAAGGTGAGGAAGGAAAAATGAAATAGTAGTAGGATAGTAATTTTTTTGCAAGTGAGGACGGTTTCAATTAACTGGCATATTTGCATAATTATCTCATGTAATGTGTCAGGAATATGCTTTGTTGACAGTCCTAGATACCCTATCCCATTCCCAGTCAAACCACCAATATTTAATGATAACTGACTGACACACTGGTGTTTTGTAAGACATTTTTGAGACTCATTAAGTAGCAGAAACAGAAACAAAATCACTTTTGGAGAATTTGGAATCCAAATCTTTAGTGCCTTTACTAAGCTACTGTTCTACCTCACTAGTACAGAATGCAATGCCATCTTTACCTACAGATTTAAAATTTTAAAAGCAAACCCATCCTATTTAATAGTAATTCTAATAATTTTTCCTCCTCTTTCAAAGCATATTTATGATCTTTTTAAGATATTCTTTACTTGATGGATTAGTTGTACTTTCAAAACCACTGCAGTTTATCAGGTAGTAAGTGTTTTTTACATTTTGCAGCTGTTCTAATCTATTTGCAGAAAACTCCTTTTTTGTTCTGTGTACACATTTTGACAACATTCATTATCTGCTAAACAGACCATATTGGTTCTGCAAAATGGTTGACTACAGAAATTCAAATTTAGTTCCATATTGAAAAGCAGACTTTTGCAGTAATAGATTGGATCATTACATTTTGCATTATAAAAGCTTTACACCATGTTGAAAGCAGGAGTCAAATAAAATGTTAAGCCTGATACTTTTCAAAATGACTACTGCATCTGCATCTTTTCTACTCTTTAATACTGTTTTTCAAAATGACAATTACATATTTTTTATTATTTAACAAGGGATTTAGAGGCAAACCAAGCAGAAGAAAGAAGAAACTCTCCTGGGGTCTGGGATGAGGACAGCAGAGGGAAGGGCTTGGAGAGTCAGAGGAATGCCTGGTTCAAGTTATGTTGCTTTTGATTTTCAAGACTTGATCATTTAAACAAAGTATTCCTCTGGGAATGTTCAAATATTTTAACTTACCTTATGTAAAACATTTTCCTAACAATTTTGATTAATATAGAAAATACATTTAAAGAAGATAACTTTCCTAAAAAAAAAAAAACACCCCACAATATGTGGTTTTGAAGGTGAAAATTATAACATGACTGCACTCTTTAGATAATACTGATCACTGATAAAAACTTTACTGATGAACCACTGTAAATTTTGTGTTTTGTATGTAATGAGTTTTTCTGGGGATACCTGTCCTGAAAATGGTTATGGAACTATTATTGACAAAAATAAACACTAAAATGACATTTTATGAGATGTGGATGATTAAAAAGGCAAAAACAAAAATTACTTTAAAGCCCTGTCTGTAATTCATAGTGTAGTATTACTCTAGAGATTTGTTATAAACAACCAATTATTCTATAATGAAAGAAATGTATGTTTGTAATATTGAAGTCATATCTAACATTAGAATTTGTTTTATTAGACTCATCACTAGTTCTTGTATTTTTATAACCAAGTTCCATAATTCTTAGAGTTCTTTATCCAACATGAATTATAATCTAGAGATCATTGGCCATCGTACCTAAAGTTAGTAGACTGTGTGAAATATAGGCCAAGTAGGCTAACTTCATTACCATATTACATGCTAAATGTCAGTGAGAATATGTATTTTTCTTATGTGGTTCAAGATAAATTTTCCCTTGTTCTGAATTTCCATGATATTCTTTGCTTCTTTCGTATGCTTAAATAATATCATAGGGTTTGGTTTAGTATATAGCTTCTTCGTTAGTATTTTGTAAGCATGCACTTTCCAAAGTATTTCAATATTTCCATTAAACTAAAAAGTGTTTGAACGGGACAGTTAAATTTATACATACAGAATTTCAGCGTAAAGCGTAATGTTATGCATGTGGTCATCAGTGAAGTTTCACTAAGTGAATGCACAAAGGTAAAAAAAAAAAAAAGAACTCGCATTGATAAAGTGCTTCATTTGTATGATGGAAAACCTCCTGTGCCAGTTTTATAAGCTGAACACATCTAGAAGAATGCCAGCCCTGTTAGTAGCACAAGAAATAATTACTGCTATGGCAACACTTCTGCGAATGGAATGTCGGTCTTATCATTTATCTCAACTTGACTGCGAATTATCATACTAAGCCTTTTTGTTTCTAGGTTTGTGATGTGAGTGATTTACAACCGAACATCAGTTAAAACTGTTTCCTTCATTTTCTGTCTTCTCTTGTAGCTCCCTGTGAAGGCAATACTTTCTTCTGCCACAGTAACATGTGTATTAACAATACGTTGGTATGCAATGGACTCCAGAACTGTGTGTACCCTTGGGATGAAAATCATTGTAAAGGTAATCCTGAGTCCCTGGACTTGGCCAAATCTCTCTATCTGTAGTGTGGGAAGAAGCTTATCCGACGTTTGTGTGCATCAGACGATCTCAAAAATAGATTGTATATTGGCTTTACCAACTTCCTATATGTTTTAGAATTGATTTGTAGGCCTTTTTCTTGGCTTTTATTCATGTTGTTTTTGCATTCCTTAACACACAATGAACTGTCTTTTACACTTGAATGGGCTTCCCTGGTGGTGCAGATGGTAAAGAATCTCCCGGCAATGCCGCAGACCCAGGTTCGATCCCTGGAAAGGGAAGATCTCCTGGAGAAGGGAATGGCTACCCTCTCCAGTATTCTTGCCTGGAGACTTCCATGGACAGAGGTGCTTATTGGCTAATCTCCCTTCTGGAGCTGCAGCACCGTGGACTGGCCACTGGAGCTTCTCAAGCCAAGTTGGGTTTCCTATCAGAAGCTCCCTCGTCAGTGGCTTGCACCTCTCCATCAACCCCAGTCTGTCTCATGGGACATTGTGCACATACTCTAGAGATGAAATTGTATCCAAGGAAACTTAGGGCCCTCAGGTACCTAAAGCTACTTACCTCGACTTCAGTTTTCCTACTGAAATGCTTTGTTTCCTTTCCAATGAGAATATCTTCCTTTGATCCAGCCTCCTTCTCTGGCCTGTACACCACCTGATGTGAGGAGCTAACTCACTGGAAAAGACCCTGATACTGGGAAAAACTGAGGGCAGGAAAAGAAGGGGATGACAGAGGATGAGATGGTTGGATGGCATCACTGACTCAACAGCCACGAATCTGAGCAAACTCCAGGAGATGGTGAAGGACAGGGAAGCCTGGCATGCTGCAGTCCATGGGGTCTTGGAGTCAGACACAACTTAGCAACTGAATAACAAAACTCTTGGCTTGGTTATGAATGATGCAGGTTTTGGTTAAGTTCAAAGTAGCATATACCCTCTTCTGTTCAGATCTTATATTCACCAATTTGCAAAGGGAAAACAAAATGGGCAAATAACTGTCCATACTTACAGTCCAGTGTGTGTGTGCACGCTCAGTTGCTCAGTTGTGGCTGACTCTTTTTCAACCCCAGGAACTGTAGCCCACCAGGCTCCTCTGTCCTTGGCATTTCCCAGGCAAGAATACTGGAGCAGGTTGCCACTTCTTCCACAAGGAATCTTCCCAACCCAGGGATTGCCCCTGCATCTCTTGCATCTCCTGCAATGGGAGGCAGATTCTTTACTACTCTGCCACCGGGCAGCCCTAAAGTCCAATATCTTCTATTAAAATATTAGAGCGGAGAGGCATTACCACAGTACCTATTGCTCACAGAATCAACAAGAAATGCAGAGCTGGCAACAGTTATTTAGAGGATGTAGGCAATGATCCGTGTTGTGTCCAAGGAACCACTTTGGAATGGAAGGGGAATTAAATGTTTTGTAAAGAACCTCATACAGCACTGTTAGAGATTGGCTTCACTTGGTTAAAGCGGATTTGTTGCCATGGTTCTTGTAGCCCACCTCTCTCCGTGGGTACCACCACTCTCTGCGCGCTGATGCAGGGAGTGGGGTGGAGGCAGGGACAGCGGCTCACTTCTCTGGGAGGAACACTCCCACTTTATGAATCAGGCCCTGGCTGAGCATGGTGACCTCTGGTCTTCCCAGCTTGCCCCTTCAGATAGTTTCACACTATGAGTGAGCTGGGGCACGTGATTGGAGCCCAGTGTGCTCAACCTGCTGTCCAGGTGTAGACCTTCTCTCCTACCAGTGGGGCCTGGAGGGAGGAGGCGAGGGCCCAGCACCGGCCCCCGCCTCCTGCCTGGAATGGAGAATCTGCAGGATGGATCTGGGGGGCAGAAAGAGAGTAGAGAAATGCTGGTGGCTTGCCCTTGCCGATGGGGTGGGGGGTGCTATACCTCCAAACTGGGGCCAATAGGGAGAGAACCCATCAGGATGAACTGAGGGTGGAGCAGCTCAAAGGCCACAAGCTATCCCTGTTCTTAAAGAAATTTAGTAGATTTTCTTTAACGTATGTACCTCTATTTGCTGTATGCCATTCAGTTTCCGGAAACTTTAAATGTTACTTTAAAAATTTTTGCCAAAACTGTTTTATTGGGAAAAAAGACCCACAGAAATCCTCATGCCAGCATTCCAGAAGTGTCTGTCTTAAAGTGTAATCATAATCTTTTGATATCAGGAAACTGTGAGTTCAGTTATCAAGAATAAATACAAAACAAGATAGGTATGTTCGTGTTCCCATTGGTGGCATGTGTGAATTTTCCTACACCAAGAAGAAGAAGAATGTACCGTTTTTAACATGACCAGTTGATTTCCAGATGTCATCCTAAAGGTTTTATGAGACCTTCTCCAAAACATACATCACATTTAAGGGAGCGATGCTGTGCAATGGCGGGGTTGGTGGTGGTGGCTGTTTCTGAGGCTAGCAGATAGGGCTCTTGTGAAATTCTTTGTGTCTTTTAAAGACTCATTTTACCTTTAAGACAGTGAACATTTTTATGCTCAGCCTACTTCATCTTGACGTTCTCGATGTACACTTTGACTGCCATATTAATGCGTGGTGGGTTGTTTCTTGTTTTGTTTGTTTGTTGTTTTCGCTCCCTGGATCTGTAGAAAAGAGGAAGGCCGGGCTGCTGGACCAGCTGACCAACACCAGCGGGACGGTCATTGGCGTGACTTCCTGCATTGTGATCATCCTTATTATCATTTCTGTCATTGTGCAGATCAAACAGCCTCGTAAAAAATATGTCCCAAGGAAATCGGACTTTGACCAGACAGTTTTCCAGGAGGTGTTTGAGCCTCCTCACTATGAGCTGTGCACCCTCAGAGGGACAGGAGCCACGGCTGACTTTGCCGATGTGGCCGACGACTTTGAAAACTACCATAAACTGAGGAGGTCCTCTTCCAAATGCATTCACGACCATCACTGTGGTTCACAACTGTCCAGTGCGAAAGGCAGCCGCAGCAACCTCAGCACGAGAGATGCTTCTGTCTTGACCGAGATGCCCCCACAGCCCGTCAAACCCCTCCTCCCGCCCATGAACAGAAGGAACATCCTCGTCATGAAACACAACTACTCCCAGGAGGCTGCCGACGCCTGTGACATTGACGAGATCGAGGAGGTGCCCACCACGAGTCACAGGCTGTCCCGCCACGAGAAAGCCGTCCAGCGGTCAGTATCTATAGATTTTTTGATGACAAGTATAACCTGAAGACTGAGATGCTTCCAGCATACCGTGTTCTAGTTTGTCTTCCCATTTCAGTCTCTCTTTCGTTAATGACAAGCCGTAGTATTTCAGACTTTGCCTCTTCTTTTCCTAGTTGCCCTGCTCTCTATACTTTTCCTAAATCCCATTTAGGTACATATAGGTGTGCTTACACAGACCAAAGAGATTTCATTTATTTCTATACGTATATAATATTTATTTCTATAAAAGATCTGATGTTAACTTATATTGCAGATTTATATGGCTAATTTTCTTCCATGTGGTGATAAAGTTTGCTCTCATCAATATTTCTATATTTTAAGATGTGAGATGATATTTGGAATTAATTGCCTTACCAAGGTGGTTAACCCATCTTGCTGAACAATTTTAATGTAAAAAATAACATATTTTGCAATATAATGCATTATATTTTTGGTATGAACAGTAAAATACTTTTTCCCACATGCCACATAATACTTATATTACAAATTGTGTGATAGCGTGGTATGCTAAAACTTTAAACGTTTATATTTAATTGTGGCAAGAATTAGTAAAAACATTTTCCTTTTGATATGAAGATAATATTATCTATATTGTATTATGAGCCTCCAAATTAATAAAAGCCTTGAGGAAAGAAAATTTAAACTTAGAAAAAAAGAAGTGATTTTAAATCCCCAAATCCAATCTAATTTTGTTTTGCTTTGCATGTTTACTAGCATTTAGTTTGTTTTATAAAAGTTCATACTTCCTCAATTCATTATATAACCTCAGAAACCTATTTTTAGTTTATTAGCTATTTTTGCATGCTGATGGAAAAAAAAATCTATTTCCACACTTTTATGAATTTTTAGGAATGCTTTTAAGTAAATATTTGTGTGCATATTTGTTTTTTTGTGAAAATATTACTTTGTTGAATGAAATAGCCATAACATTCCAGGTTCTGCCTCATTGGGTCTCTAAGCAAACATGAATCTGAATACAACACAACTAGGGTCTAAAAAGAAAATTCAAGGTAAGCAAGTGCCCTTGGTTCCTTCTCCCACTTTGTTGTATTCTGTTTTGTTTTGTTGCAATCGTCTTGCAGTTTTTTAAGGGAATGTGCTATCTACTCATTATTTCCTGAGATATGTGTTTCATAACATTTCATGACTAGAAACATACTGGATTCAATGCTGATGGATGGATGATTCTTAGACGTAACTTTAAAATACATGTTAATATTCTTACCATCAAGCATTATAATACAATGTAATTTAAAAGGATGTGAAGTTAATAAATTAAACATTATATGCTGTAAGGTAAAGATACAAAAATTGGTAAACTCTTAAAGAAATACCAAAAGAAATCCAAGGTTCTCATAGTTAAAGAATTGAATACTGTCTCAATATAACTGAAGTCAAAATATAAAACTGGCAATAATTGTATTAATTTGGCAATATCTACTCAAAATGCATACACTATTTGGTGGTACTGATACAATTTTGCGCACTCTTATTTTTGCATGAATATGTAGCTTATTTCATCCAAATTAAATGCAGCATGTTATGTCAAATTTTATAATATAAAATTTGAATGCTTGATAATGTAAAACTTTCCATAAATATCAGTTGTCTATGTGTACATCTATTTTTCTTATCAGGTAACATAATGGCTTTATTTTTAGCACTTAATAGTCTATGTCTCTATTAGACTAATTTGTCTCCAATTACATTTACTTGATAGTTAATCTCAGTTAATCTCTTCAAAGCTCTTCAAACCTATCAACTATTCTTTAATTAGATGAATGCTTTCCGGTGCTCTATGTTACCTTGATAAATTGGTGGATTTGTGTGCATATTTCATTGGGAGAAAATGTTTTAACTGTGTTTTATTTTCAGAGAAGAACTATTTATACAAACATGGGGACTGTGAAAAGGAAATTCTATAGTGAATTGTGAAAAGTGGACATATTTCTAAATTCATTCCACTGCCTTTATCCAAACTTAAGAATTACAGACATTTGTTATTACTTCGGCAAGACCTCCCCGCTGCACAATGATATGTTCATTTCATAATTTGGTTGCAGGCCACCAAGTGCTCCTTAGTCTTTAAATACATTTTGAGATTTACTGGAAACTTGAAGAAGAAATTAGTTCCTGATTGAGACTATCCCAACTTTATTTTTCCTGTCGGTTTCACTTTGTTTCTATGTTGTTTTATGTCTTTGTTAGATAATTGTACATTGTGTGATATGTGAAAAAAAAAAAACCCACAATTTTGGATGAACTTTGTGTTACATGTACATTGTTTTCATTATATAGACTGCTTGAGAATAGTGCGTTCCTGAGTGATTTTGAACATGCTACAGTGAAAAGTGAAAATATGGACCATGGAAACACCAGCTAGAGGTTTTATGGACTATAAACATCTGTTGTTGTAATATCATTAAATGCAGCCAAAAGTACTAAGTAAAATTACTAGATTGCAATAAGAAAAATCTCAATTTTTTTGTCTTTCCTATATATCCCCGTTTCCTTTTTTTTTTTTTTTAAATCAAAGGAAGATTCCAAGTTTCAGAAATAGTTTTGAAGTCAGGTATTTTACCATTCATACCCTTTAATAGAAATGATTTTGGATTAAGCATTTAGCAATATGATTGATTGGCAGTTTAAGAAAATACCCTGCATGTCAGTACTGGATATTTGAGTTGGAAAAATGTTCTTTTTATTAGACACACTGTAAAAAGCATGCATTCTCGAATACTGCTGTTACTCTTCCATTTCCTGTGTCACATGCTTGCTCTTGTAACTTTTTATATAAAGATATATAAAAATGTATAATAATTTCCTAACTTGAGTTAAGAGAAATGCTTTCTTCTATTAGAGTGATAAAAACTGATGTACGTAAGTACATGCTTTATATCAATTCTCCCCACCTTTTAGACTACAGGAAGTCCTTAAGAATTAAAGCATACTTCTTCCGAATTTGACTTTATGGAATATGGTCCCCCTTTAGAAAAGGAACTTTTTTTTTCTTTAATACTTTAAAATCACAAGCCCCGTATGACCCAAATTACACAATTCTGAGTTGTCCTTATACTCAGGCACATATATAAATTCTGAAAGCTTGCTAATTATGATGTTTAATATAAATAAATTAAGATAATATTATAATATATTTAATTGCTTTTGAATTATATACACATTCTATAAAGTTTGATTTAGTGAGTGGGTAATTTTAAAATATTGAATGTGTATTCTTAGAAAATAATTTATAAAAACCAGATTACCTTAAATCTGCTTAATAGCACTTCCAAAACTGCTGAATTCTATAGAATTTTGTCCTTCACATGGCAAAGCTATCTAGTCTGTCACAATTCCAAGCTGGTAATGCAAGCAAGCTCTACAAACTCAACAGATGAATTTACTCACATACATCCCTGTTGGGAATTCTGTGCTACAGAAACAAATAAATGAGAAAGAAAAAAATTATGAAAAGAAAATTGATTATGATAGCAATTCTGAGTAGTCTGTATTTTAAAAAATATCAGTCCACAGAAATAATCAGTTCATGAATTTGATAAACTGGTGAGTAGAAAAGCTGTGCAGAACATTATAAAGAAAGATTATTTTTATTGTTTTGCTACAGATTTTATACACATTATGTTAAAATTTAGTCTTTTTAAATTTGGCTTGACTAATTCTTTTATTATCATGCTTATTTTCATGCCCTTTTTATTTCAAAGTTAATGCATTCAGAGATCTGTTTTTAAGTGATTGGCTATATTTTATATTATTCTCTCTGCTGTTGTTGTTCTGTTGCTAAGTCATGTCTGACTTCTTTGCGACCCCATGGACTGCAGCACGCTAGGCCTCCCTGTCCTTCACCATCTCCTGGAGTTTGCTCAAACTCATGCCCATTGAGTCTCTTTAAAAAGCTCTATTTAGAAATATTATCTCTACTTAGAAATTGTCATAAGATCTGATACACGCTGAATGAATAATCTCAAAAAGGATGATGTACATGTGAACCACTTACTTTTCACTGTCCCTTGAAATATCCACAGGACTTTTCTCTCTAGTTCTTCCTAAAGAAGCAGGATGCTTCTGATCTGCTGGTTCACTGCTGAAAGGAGATTTACACCATAAATCAAGAACTTAAAAAACAAATCCAACTGCATTAGGTATAATGATGAAGATAGATGGCTTATGTGTATTTAACACACACAGCTCTATGGGAAACAAAAATATTTCAGATGAAGATAGGCCTCTCCAGTGGTAACACTAAAAATGTCTAAGTATGGGCATTGCCTGATCATTCAAGGAGATAATGATGAGTCTGAGGAAGGGACCCGGAGGCACCTGTTGTCCCTGCTGTAAATCTAGATGCTGGATCCTGAGAGTGTGGCAGCTCCACAATGCCCGAGAGTCCCCTGCGGGAAGATCTTTAAAAGTCAGCATTAAAATTTACTAGCATATATATTGGCTATATCAGACCATGTCATCTGAAGATCAACCTTTGATTTAAATTCAAATGGGGAGACATATGTAGATAAGGAAAGGGATATTTTGAGACTTTCAAGATGTTTCAAATCATTTTAATAAAGATACATTTTTGATAAACTGACTTTAAATATTACTTGCATGACTGCTTTATTAATCCCATAAGATGTTTTCTGACAGCGTAGTTACACACCGCATTCACTCATTTCAAAATAGCTGTTTCGGGTTCAATTCTCTATGTTTGAATTTACTTTCAAAATCTGGGAGGCATATCATGGTTATGTGCAACACTTTTGAAACCCTGAATGAAGGTTTTTTACTTCTGTCCAAATACATTTTACTTGCCTAATTCAAGTCTAGTGTGCTGATTTGGAAATACAAGTTTTTGCATTTGATTTTATACATATGCCATTTTTACATATCATATTGGAGAATAATCATATGTAATGTTTGATTTGTCATAATTAAATTCCATTTGATTAGCAAATTAAAGTGTGGCTATAAACCTAATTAGAGAGGTAAGAATAATAAACTCAACCTGCTTCAGACTTCAAACTTATGAAAGCTGGTTCCCAGAAGGCTCTTATTACTGTACCAGCATGATTGTTAAGTTAAACCATTTATTTTTATCCACAGTTGTGCAGCCAACGTGTTCTTGTTTATCCCCAGCTTCTGCCACCTCTCCATACTCTAAAGCATTGTCATTTTACATTGGCTCATTCTTTGGAAAAATAAAAAAAAAATTTGCCCTCCTCTTAATAGATACAGATCAAGACACAAAATGTAAAAGTGGCCAGAAAACACAACATATAAATTACTTAAAATAAAAATTTCCTTATTATATCACATTATAAAATTTGTGCTTTCCATTCATTTTCTCATGGGCTAAGTTTAAAATAGCCAGTGTTTTTTGAGCCTGTCTCAACTGTGTGCCAGGACTCCTCCTAAGTGCTTTGGGGATGACAATAAAAGGTGGTGAGCTGACAAGGAACATAATTATGGAGGCTTATAGAGAAAAGTGTTCTTAGAGGAGGTCAGTAAGGAAAATGAAATTCAAAATTATTTGCTAAGCTTTCCATTAGAAAAGCTAATTAGTTACTTCCCGCTAATCTGGCATGGAAGATGAAATATATTCAACTGTCAGGAGTGTACAATACAAAGAGTGTTTTATAATAAAGACATTATTAGCACAGATATGGAGGTAGGATAAATTCTCAAGGAGAGAAGAGAGGTTTAATGAATAGTTGCTTTTCTAAGCAGATCTTGAAGATTGAGGACTGTGGCCATGCAGTATATCAGGGAGATTTCCACCTAGAGAAATCAGAGAAGAGAATAGTCTCCCAACGCCATGGATTTGAGTTGGCTGGAACAGAGGATTAGACTAAAGGAATAATAGTCAATACAGTTGGAAGAGCAAAAGTGCATTTACATCTTGATTTCTGAGTGCAGGTAATGCCATCCAAGGGATTTCACATTTCATTCTCAGGATTTCAATATCTCAGCCCAGTTTGGCGGAAAAATTGTACTTGAAGTAGAATCCTCTGACAGCACTGTGTTACCTAAACTGAACGAAACTGGAATAAATAGAGGAAATCAGAACAGTACAGAAACAAGATATTAAAAAGAACAACTGGTGGATTGTTAGATACCTAGAAATATCTGTCTTACTTTTTGTTTGTTTTCTACCATTTTTTGTTATTTCAAGATTATGGTTGGGTAACTAGTCAAGATACTGAGTGTTTCGTGCTAAGCACCATTCTGAAAGTTTTCCATATGTTTATTCCTTTAGTCATCTTAGCAATTCTGTGATTACTACTAACAATACTTGTTATGGTTTTTCTTGTTGTTGTCATAAATTCCATTGTACATATGAAGAAACTGCAGAGGGTTTTGGTGGCTTTTCTAGGATTATGCAATAAGGAATGAAATATAGAGGTCTGAACTCAAGCTGATTATCCCCAGAATCAGCCATCAGTCCTCACTGATGTGAATACAATCCTTAAATATTCAATATAGTATGTTTCACGGAAATTAGTTGATGCTTAATCACAAAATCCCATGCTTTTGTGTTTTCTCAGTTGTAAAAATATGTATTATAGTAGCTTCTCTCCATTCTATTGCTCTTGAGGACCAAATGACAATGCATTGGAAGATACTTTTTATACCCTATAATACATTATAAATAAATCATTTTTCCTAAATTATGTGTAAACTTCATTTCCTAGTCAACATGGAACAAGTGCATCATCTATATGGAGCAGTTATGAAAAATAACTCCCAGCCTCCTCTTGTCCACAGTGAAATGTATGACTTCTGGAACCCGCCAATTTTTATTTCACCCAAATGAGATTTTCTCCAGTGTTTATATTATTGCATCATCTTACTGAACAACATTGAGCTCCAGAGCTTAACAAGTACAAACAGAAACACCAACACTTGACAGAAAATTCTGGTTTTCAGTCCTAGACAGTAGTTTGATATGCATTTGCATGATAGCTTGAGAGCAGGNTTTTATTTCACCCAAATGAGATTTTCTCCAGTGTTTATATTATTGCATCATCTTACTGAACAACATTGAGCTCCAGAGCTTAACAAGTACAAACAGAAACACCAACACTTGACAGAAAATTCTGGTTTTCAGTCCTAGCCAGTAGTTTGATATACATTTGCATGATAGCTTGAGAGCAGGATAAGTAAGCATATAGCTAACTAGATAGGTAACTTCGGTCTCATAATCATTATTGTTGTTGTTCAATCGCTAAGTCATGTCCAGCTCTTTGCAACTCCACAAACTGCAGCACATGAGGCTTCCCTGTCCTTCACCATCTCCCAGAGTTTGCTCAAACTCATGTCTATTGAGTCGGTGATGTCATCCAATTAACTCATCCTCTGTCACCCGCTTCTCCTCTTGCCTTCAGTCTTTCCCAGCACCAGGGTCTTTTCCACTAAGTCGGCTTATTGCATCAGGTGGCCGAATTATGGTATAAGAATGTGGTATGATGCAATGAAAATAGCTTTTCAACAGAAAGAATTCAAATTCAAATATCAGCTTCACTTTGTATTTTTCATGCAATCTTATGTTGTTGGAATTCTCTGAGCTTCACTTTCTTTATCTGTAGAATACAAAGTCTGTACCTAATGAAGAAATTTGCTACAAAAATTAAAGATAACACTGTCTATAAATAAACAACGTGAAAATAGTGGTACCAGTATGGGAGCTCCAGTTTTCACATGTGTGTCTAACCAGTTTGTCCCACAGAGTGGGGAAAATGTCAACTCTATGGCCCGTGTTTATCCACTTGTGAACCAGGCATTGCTGACAAAGATGGATCTCTCCAGCACTGTGATCAACCTGGGATTTAGAGAGCTCAAGGGTAGACCTCACCTTTCATCAGTTTGGGAGGGCTTCTTAGGACAGGACCAAATGGAAGGACTGTAGGGGTAAGTAGCTGGGGGAGAAGGAGGTCAGCCTTTACCTCTTAGCTATTAATTTGCCACCATCTGCCATAACTGAGGTTGGTACTGGATAGCACAGGTGTGCTCCTAATGATGTGTAATTGAGAGTTGTTATTTCTAGAACATAAGGATTTGAATGTACATATCAGAAATGGGCAATTTGGGTATCCCTCAAAATAGCTGTTAAGTGCACAGTCAGTATGACTCTGTTTGAATAAGCAGATGAGTACAAAAGTTACATTTAAATTAATCATCTCTTTACTTGGCACAGAAGCACTGTCCTGACCTGTCACTTGGCTTCTATTTATTAGCCCTTCCTTCTAGAAACTCTGGTCCTTCCCTAGTGGCTCGGATGGTAAAGAATCTGCCTGGAATATGGGTGACTCGGTTTTGATCCCTGGGTTGGGAAGATCCCCTGAAGAAGGGAATGGCTACCCACTCCAGAATTCTTGCCCAGAGACCCATGAACAGAGGAGCCTGGTGGGCTACAGTCCATGGGGTCACAAAGAGTCAGACACAACTGAGCGATAACACTTTCACTTTTCTAAACACTGTAGAATTAAGCCAGATTCAGAGTAAGCCTGAGGGAGTACTACTTAATAGCTTCTAATAAAAGTCTCTCTAGATTTTTATATTCTTACATATGCTAACTTTATGAATGAAAGTATCTTTTTAAAAAACCACTCTTTGAAAGGCAGCTCTTCCTAGTATATCATTATTGTTAAGGATGTATACTATTACAAAACAGTTTCATATAATACACTTGCCCAACTATCTGAAAGGACATTATGTGTCAAAAGAAATGATGACCAAACTCTTAATAGTTGATAATATTAAGGAATTATGATTGTATAAATATTCATGCACTTGTGAGAACACACAACCCCTTTTCTAAGGCCAGGTTTCTTCTCCCAGTTTTGTTGAAATTTTTCTGTGATTTACAGATATTTTCCAGCCCTATGTTGTCCTTCAGCCACCTATAGGCAGGCATCATTTTTTGAAGGACTGTTTTTGTTGGTAAGGTGTTATGTATCACCTTCAAATCGACTCTGCTCTAGATGAGTAGGGCTGACATGCTGCAAATGAACCATCTCCTTTGCCAGCTGATCCCTGCGCAGACCTCCTCACAGAGGTGAGGAGAGGAAGGTGGAGTGGCACATGAGGACCCAGAGGACGTCTAGGTTTTGTTCTGTTTCTGTCGGCCTTCGAGGGATTGAATTCCGTCCGGCATTCACTTGGACTCAGCGCAGCCTCCAGCCTCCTTCAGCACCTGGGGACCAAGGCTCGCTGTTCCCTCAGAGACAGATGAACCAGCCTACGTGTCTCCCTCAAAGCGCTCAGCCCTGCCTCTGAAGGACTCCTGGATTCTCTATTCTGAAAACCTCGGTTCATTTCCGTGTTTCCTCAGTCCCAGAGCGGGCCAGGCTTTGTGTGGCTTAATACCTGTGACCCCCTCCCCCCTTTTCATTTTTCCTGCCTTCCAACCCGAGTAACAGAATTTCCTTGAGCACAGTCTCTTTGTTAATGTATCTACTATTTTTTCTGTTTTCCTGACCCAAAGATGTTGATGGATTTTAACTGAAATGTTTTCCGTTGCTAAGGGCACTTTCGAAATCCTTCCCTGAGATTGTTTTGCTTAACTTATGACAACGTTGCCTAATTAAATTTCACACAAGTATTTGACTCAATTGTTTCTGAGCTATTGGTTCTTTAGTCATAGACATTAAATTAGATATGAGAACAATGCATGTGTTTCTAATGAGCGGGTGTTCCCTTTCCTGTTGTTGTTTTGTTTGGTGCCTCAGGCAGGTCCAACTCTTTGCCACCCCATGGACTATAGCCCACTAGGCTCCTCTGTCCATGGGATTCTCCAGGCAAGAATGCTGGATGGGTTCCCATTTCCTTCTCCAGGGGATCTTCCCAACCCAGGGATTGATTGAACTGGTGTCTCCTGTATTGCAGGCAGATTCTTTACCGTTGAGCCACCAGAGAAGCCCTCCCTTTCATGGGTATCTCTCACTTCTCATGGGGATTTAAAAAGGAGACTATCATCTATACTAAAATGGCATTGAAATGAAAAAGCATCACGTGTTCTCTTTCTGATTTATCTTCCTGACCTAAACAGCTCTGGGGCTTTCCAGGTGATGCTAGTGGTAAAGAAGCTGCCTGCCAATGCAGGAGATGCAGGTTTGATTCCTTGGTCGGGAAGATCCCCTGGAGGAGGAAATGGCAACCCGCTCCAGTATTTTTGCCTGGTTAATATCATGGACAAATAAGCCTGGTGGACTGTAGTCCATGGGGTCACAAAAGTCTTGGATTTGACTGAAGTGACTGAGCATGCATGCAAACAGCGCTCGTCAACTCTCCTTAATTCATTCATCTGGACCAGAATCAGTTCTTATGGATCTCTAAATTCCTCCTTTATTCTCAGGGAATAAACTCCCTTTTTAAAAATGGTTGGTCAGTGTCTTCAGGAGAGCATGGAGACTCTACCCAGGTCTTAGACATTTTAGAGCATTTCCTAGGAGGATTAATAACTTGAATTCTAACTAATCAGCCATGGGACGTAGAAAGCTAAAATTTTATAACTTCAATTTTTCACAAGGAATGACTTCAAATCTAATCACCTGGTGATAAGAATTTTAATCTTTCTAAAGTCAACCACCATCAAACTTTTATCTCAAGGGAACAGGGAGACAACGAAATGTGACTGATAGAGGCAATGAGTAATTTGACTCAGTCTGGGGTCTATTCAATTGGGATTCCCTGCAGTTTGTGATTACACAGAGGGGAATATCCATTTTCCTGGCTTAATTGGATGAAACTATAGATTGTTATGATAAATTCATTTCACACAAAACATATTCTTGATAGTACTTAAATTTGAATTTTTACCAGAACACCCACCTGTACGTATTCCTGTTTTCTTAATAAGTTTAGCCCACTTAGCCATTTCTGAAGGCACAAAAAGGAGTTTTATCTCAAAAGCATGATGACTCCCTAAACAAGAGCTCTGCATTAAAGTATTTAGTCAGAAACCATGATTGAAGGTTCAACTTTTGTGAATCACTGTTCTAAATATTTTACAGGTATTTCCCAGTCAGTCCTCATAACAATAACCTTAGAAGGTGGTTATTGTCAGCTTTATTTTACAGACTTGAAAATGCAGTTCAAAAAAGTTCCATAACATACCCAACCTCTTGTAACTAATACATTGTATGGCCTGGACTTAATTTTGGAAGTCTAGGTATAGAATCTATAGGTTTAACCATGCACGATTTTGCTGCTTTTTGATAACCCATTTCTTAATTAAAAAAAAAAATGGGGAAGAAAATATTAGCCACTAACTTAAAACCACTCTTTCTGATCTAATGAGTGCCAATAGAGACAAGGAACAGAAATAACCGTCAGTTCTCCTTGAAAGACTGCTTTAGGAATTCCTGATGGGAATCACTGGAGCAAGATAGTAGAGAATCTTCATCTGTGGATTCATTATAGCATGATGCACTGGCCTATCTAAGCTGCTTGTGATAAGTGAAATTACAATTCATGGATTTATGGCACAAAATCTGCTAAAAACTGTCCAAATAAGCATGCAACTATCTAAGTAATAAATGACTATTTCATCGCTGAACTGTCTCTCTCAGTAAGGGAAGTCATATACAATCCACTTAGAGGGACCCTATGCTGAAATTGTGTCTGATGGTCCCACGGCAGTTATAAAGGACTGGGAGTGTTGAGTTTGCACCGATGTACTTCACACGCTTCACCTTCGATTCACGATGACCTGTATCCTTTGACCATATTGGTGAATTTTGATCCTGTGTAACACGTAATTCTTGTGTGTCTGAATTGAGAGTCTGACTCTTCTTTCTATAGCCATGAATTTCCTACAGTTAGACATTTTGGCATTCCAAGAAGTTCAATGCCACAAATGTACGCTCCTTTCGCTTGTCTTGGTAGTTATCAGGGCCATTGCCAATTTATTCAACAAATATAACACAGGCAATAGCAATTCATCCATAAATATTTATTGCAAGCAATTGGTGAAGAACCTGCCTGCCTATGCAGGAAACTAGAGTTCGATCCCTGTGTCAGGAAGATCCCCTGGAGAAGGAAATGGCAACCCACTCCAGTATTCTTGCCTGGAAAATCCCATGAATAGAGGAACCTGGTGGGCTACAGTCCATAGGGTCGGACTCGACTGAGCCACCAGACAGCAAAGGTACATGGACTGTTTTAGTCATAAAACAGATGAAAGTATTCTGTCTTTTGTGTCATGCAATCTAGTTAAAGGAAACATACAAAAGAGAAAAACAACAGCAATAACAATCACATGTCATCTTATGAATGTGTCTTGACCAAAAAATTAGTCATACTGGAGGAATAGAGAGAGTTGAGATGCAGAATTGTTACTTTATGAGGAAAAGACAAGAGCACTTCTGATAGCGTCATCCTTGACCAAAGTCTTAGTCAAGTAAAATAGGGAGACGTGAATATCTGCGGGAAGAGATTTCCTGGAGTTTGGAATGAGAAGACAGTGTGGGAGGGATGGGGAGGGAGTGAGCATCAAGAGATAAAGGGAGGAGCAGTTGGGGATGGCATTAGATAAGGATGATCAAGCCCTGCTTTAAAAATCAGATTTTATTCTGACCAAGCTGTGAAGCCATTGCAGGGTTTTAGAAGAGCGGTGGCTGAATGTGGCTCAGCGCTACCTGGTGCTTTCTGTTGCTGTCCGGAGAAGAGCCCATGCAAGAGCAAGGACCCAGGTCCCTGAGAACCACTGGGAACCACTGGGGCATCAACAGTGCAGGTGAAAGAGGATAGGATTTCCTGACATGGAGCCACCAGGAAAATCAAAACCGCCGAGACAGTCAAGACATGGGGGACACATCTAGGAAGTAAGAGCTTTTAAGTAAGTTTTGGGAAAGCCTAAAGGAGCAGGGTTCAGAGACGTTGCACCAAAGGTCTCAGCTGGAAGCACCAAAGGAGCTCAGATCCTACACGATTCTGTCGTTCTCGAGATTCTCTGGACAACTGTGCACAACTGTTGGAGTCACAAGCCGAGTGAGGCGGCGAGCTCTCAAGAACATGCCTGCATGTTGAGGAGCCGCACGCATGCCCACAGCCTCCGGCCGTGTGTGTCTTGCCCTGGAGGAGTCTCTTCCATGCCGCAGAGCTTGCATGAGCACTGATCACTGACAAAGCCTCTCCTTAATTTATACTTTCTAAATTCTTCAGACAGGAATTATTCCCTGCTTGTCATCTTGTTTTGGTGTCATCATCTTTTCCTGTGTCATCCACTATTCAGTGGGTTGGTAGAGAGGGAAGATCAATATTTGGTCTCTGGGAGGAGAAGTCAATGCCCAGCCTATTTCATTAAAAAAATAAATAAATTGCTTATGTTTGTATCTCTTCTTCCCACCAGGGTGCCAGCTTTCTGAGGGAAAGAAGAAATCTTTTCATTTTTTTGTAATCCAGAAGATATGCTGGATGCACAATAAACACTTCCGTTTGAATGAAAAACTTTTCCATAATAAAGGGAATAATCATAGGGCAAGCTAATGCCAGTAGAGAAAGAGAAACAAGATGAGCAAGAAGAGGGTGTATATTAGGGTGATCTATGCTGAGAGAAGTATATACATGAAATTAGATTCAATTTTTTAAAGACTTTTCTGCTATATACTATTTTTTAAGTCTGTATTAAATTTGCTACAATGTCGCTTCTGTTTTATGTTTTGGGTTTTTTGGCCACAAGTCATGTGGGATCTTACCTCCTCAACCAGGGATTGAACCTGCACCCCTTGCCCTGGAAGGCCAAATCTTAACCACCAGGGAAGTCCCTCTGATTTGAATTTGAGTGAGTGTGTGAAGAAGGTATTGGGCCAGAAGAGCATAGTGTGAAGAGCAGAAAAATACATAAGTAGAATTTTTCAAAAAATGTGTGCTGGGCATAAGCCAGGCTTAGCAGAACTGCAAACATTTTACAGGTTTTTTTTCCTATTAGCTTTTTTTTAATCACAAAAGTCTTTCAACTATTCGTGATGGACTTGATTTAAAAAAAAAAAAAAAAGATTAGAGATTTACATTCTCCTCAAGGTTTACCAAGAATGATTACTTTGATATGCTAACATATTTTTTTCAGATACCATTACATTTCTTGGTGCAATTCTTTGTAAATTGACAGCTTAATCCTGTCAAGCTCTGAAGATAAATCTAAAGACTATCCAAGAAATTATTTTGGAAATTGTCCTTGTCAAAAGCAAAAATGCAATCACATACCAAAAAAAAAAAAAAAAAACATTTTATAATCAGACTCAATTCATTGCTTTCCCTAGAGTATTCTCAGAATACTTGTGTATGGTCATACACAAGTCAGATTATGGCAGAAGCTAGAGCCTGGTCTCAGCAAAGACAAATAACTTATGCATCTATTAGGAGGGTTCGGTTTCTCAACAATAGATATGAGTTTTCTCCTGTCAGCATGAACACTTGTACTGAAAGTGACAAGTTACTGTGAAACCATTTAAGGTTAATTATAAAGTGATTCTTGAACATACATTATTTTGTTTAATTGTATCCTGCCTGTAATTCTGATGGAAGATATTGTGTTCTCCATTTTACAGGTGAGTAAGATGAGTCTGAAAGATGTCAACTGATTTATCCAGTTCACAGAGCCAATAAATACAGGGACTCCCAGAGATTAATCTAGGTTTCTCATTGACGAACGTATTCTAAATGATGACTGTATTTATCAGGCTCCTGAGATGTGCCATTGTTTGATATGCACTATCTAACTCAATCCTCAGAAATTCATAAGATGGGTATAAGTAGCCCCATGGTTTTCCTTGGGGAATTGCTGCTCAGTGACATTCCATAACTAATACCAAAGAACGGATTTAAAACCATTTGGCTGGTTAGAAAGAAAACAAAAAATACCAATATGCATGCATCTTCATCACTATGAAAACTAATTTTCCCATCAATGGTGAGTTGTTTGTTTGGTTTCTCTTTACAGGAATTCAGCTGGATTGGCCGTTTTTCATGAAGCACCACCAACACTGTAGTAGGATGGGAAACTAGGTTCCACGGTATTCCCTCCGTCTCTGACTCAGGGGTGGTGTTGGTGATGAGAGGCCTTCACACAGCACTTGGAAGGGGGAACGGGGTGGATGCCATTTTCAGGAAGTCACGGGGGGCAGACGCAGCACCTTCGGGGCCACGTCTCCAAGCTTCCGGTTCCCTGCTGTGGTGACCAGAAATGGCGGCTCCGGCGGCTTCTGAGCTCTGTCTCATCTGTCCCCTGTGCTTCGCTCATAAGTTTTTACCGAACGTGTCCCCAGTTCTCAGACCTGTGTTACCCTTCTCCTCTTACATCCATGGAATCCCCAGTTCCCGTATTAAACTCCTTATTCTTATGGTGTGTGTATTAGTCACTCAGTCATGTCCGACTTTGCGACCCCATGGACTGTAGCCCACCAGGCTCCTCTGTCCATGGGGTTCTCCAGGCAAGAATACTGGAGCGGGGTGCCATTCTTTTCTCCAGGGTATCTTCCCAACCCAGGGATCGAACCCAGGTCTCTTGCATTGCAGGCAGATTCTTTATTGTCTGAGCCTTATAATACCATGGAAATTCTACTTTCCTGACCTGACCTAGACTAATTACAGGTGGAAGATTTGTCCTAGGGCTTAATTCAAATGGTGGTACTGCCATTAGTAGGGGTGCAGTGATTCTTTTCTGAACGGAAAAGAAATGGTCATTGGGAAGAACACACTTGAAATTTTTCGAATTATATATATATATATTTCACTGTGCATCTGTGCTAAGTCACTTCAGCCATGTCCAATTCTGTGCAACCCTATGGACTGTAGCCATCAGGCTCTTCTGTTCTTGGCGTTCTCCAGGCAAGAATGCTGGAGTGGGTTGGGGTTGCCATGCCATCCTCCAGGGGATCTTCCTGATCCAGGGATTGAACCTGTGTCTCTTACCTCTCCTACATTTTCAGGTAGGAGCTTTACCATTAGTGCCACCTGGAAAGCCCCATATATTCCAACCAGTGTGCTTAATTCAACCCAATTAACTGTGCGGGAGCAAAGTAGTAAGCATCATAGAAATAGCATATACAAAGAAGCCTGTGTATCTAAAATAGACAATTTCCCTAATGGCTTTTTGTGATCAGCTACTGGTTCTGGCTTTGGCAGGAGATTATTTTGGAAATTGCAAAAGGATTTTGCAAAAAGGATTTTGACCTCATAGAAATAGTAACAATATTCTTATCGACATCTAGAAATGAGACTAGGGGGTTTAAGTATGCTGACAAGATATTGGCGTATTACATATTGACTATGTTTTTAAAGTTTATTCTCTAGAGAATGTATTTCATTTTTTATTACTAATATGGCTGTCATTATTTTGGTCACCTGAGGCAAACAGCCTACTCATTGGAAAAGACCTTGATGCTGGGAAAGAGTGAGGGTAGAAGGTGACAGACAGCGGGGCCTGGAGTGGTGCAGTCCATAAGGTCGCAAAGAGTTGGACATGACCGGGCAACTGAACAACAATGGCTACCATTTATAGAGAATATACAACATTTGAACCCCTTGAGTTTATAAGAAATTTCATATATTTTAAAATAGGTAATGTAGTGCCATAAAATGAAAATAATGCTTCCAGGTAAGTATATCTTTAAAAAGCCTGGATTTTTTAAAATCATAAATGGTAAAGATGAGGTCTTCCTATATACCAAGTGGCAGCATATTGAATTATCCATGATGCAAAAAAAACAAAAACCTTCTTTTGTGCAGAGTCTACAAACCTAAACACACAAAATGATAGGACTGTCACCAATGCTGTTACAAAGATTCATGCAGAGGAAGGCCTTTGAAAACAAAGCCTGCTATTAAATGTTCAATGCAATTACCATCAAGAGATTCAGGCCCATCTATCAGGACCCACTAAATAAAGATTAACAACCTTCTCTGTTTTACAGGTGTTTCCTATTCCTATTCTATCTGTGTCTCTGAGGAATAAAGTAATTGTAAGGCCTCATAGCCGCCATGACAAACTTTTTTTTTTTTTTTTAAAAAGAAGGCTCATCCGAGATGACATAATAAAAACCCAATCACAAAATAACTTCCCCTTCTCAGAAGCAAGAGCCAATCCAGACGGGACACAGAGCCTTAACCCCGCGCACTGCACATTGTATGACTTCGGGGATGGCAGAGCGCCCTAACTTGAGTTAGCAATAAACTCCCTTCCTGCTTTTGCGTTGCCGTGGTGGACTTGTTCTCTCAGTTTGTTCAGGGACTCGAGCTCGGAGCATAACATAATCTTTATCCGTAATACTGCTGCAAATTTATTATTGAATGAAATTACTATCAGTGTACACACAAATATGTAATTTGACTCAATAATCTAATCAAACAGTTATATATCTTGCTGCTTACCTGTTACTGAAACAGATTATAGACAATGTTTTGAAGACATAAGGGAATACTGATTTGTGTTCAAAATGCAACATAATTGAGTATAGTGTTTCCAAAGACAGTATGAAAAAGAACTGGGTATATAATGTGGTAAATATGGTGTTATGGAGAATGTATCTATGGCACATTTAAAATTAAGAATATCCCTTAAGATGATAGCAAAAACACCTTGATTCTGCCTCTTTTACTTGAAATGCTGAATCCTTTGCAATCTTCACCATGACTGTGATGAATTGTATGAATGTCCAAGAGGAAACCTACATGGCGGTGTTTGCAACTTCTATAAGCTCCATAATTCCTGTTTACCCTTGTTTTTTAACCTGGATTTTGGCTAAAACACTGTTACTGGTCTTTGGTCCTCAGTATCCACATTTTTTGTATTTCTGTTGGGTGGTGCTCACCCCATGTCCCTCGATCCACTTCTCTACTGAGATAATATTACTCCAATATGCCAACAATTAGTAAAGAAAACAGTCATCCCTGTAGACTGAAAATTCCACTGAGGGCAAGCACTACTTATTGTGTGTTTTGTTACCTCTCTGTATACATATAGTATCTAACATTGCCTCAGGGACACAGCAGGCTATCATTGTATATATATAGTCATTATATTATTCATCAAATGATACAGAAAAATATAGATATAAATAAAGTGTTGGACCAAAAAAATGTCTGAACATCAAAGAATTGATGCTTTCACATTGTAGTGCTGGAGAAGACTCTTGAGAGTCCCTTGGACTGCAAGGTGATCAAACCAACCAGTCCTAAAGGAAATCAATTCTGAATATTCATTGGAAGGACATGTGCTGAAGCTGAAACTCCAGTACTTTGGTCACCTGATCCGAAGAGTTGACTCATTGAAAAAGACCCTGGTGCTGTGAAACATTGAAGACAAAAGGGGAAGGGGATGGCAAAGGATGAGATGGTTAGATAGCACCACCAATTCAGTGGACGTGAATTTGAGCAAACTCTGGGAGATAGTGGAGGACAGAAGAGCCTGTTGGGCTGCAGTCCATGGGCTGGCAAAGAGTTGGACATGATTTTGTGACTGAACAACAACAAGCAGTTTCATTGCTTTGCTCAGTAACTTTGGTTTCCTGAAATCTATCTTCTCTTAACATTTTTAATATCTCACCTACTTCTCACCAACTACCTTTGGCATTGAAAGCTGGGGGTTTGTTCTCCACTTCTGGTCCTGGGGTTTCAGTCGATTTTCGTATCTTCCCGCTGACAACATATCTTTCAACCTACACTATTTGATATAAATCAAGAAGTGATTTTGCTTTTTCTTTTTAGCTCTAGAGATCCGATGGGTCACTGTCATTCCTTCAGTGTTTTTCTGGATCCTTCTTCTTAAGAAAGGTATTTAGAAACATATGAGACCATAGTTACTGGCAGCAAGAAAATCAACTTTCCAATTCCATTCTTGAAGAAAAATCTTCTCTCGCCCACATTCTTTCAAAACGTTGCAGAATAAAGTGACTGTTTGTACTGTCTGCCAACCTGAAATAATTTGACAGATTGCTTCTAAAGTGAATCTAAACTTAAACAAAATATAAAACTTTAGTTAACAAATTGAAGTAATGCCATACTCATAGATTTCATAGATTCATGACAATTGGACTCGGCTATACTGCTTCACACATTCTTGGTAAAAAGAAAGTGTTTGTTAGTTTGACTTCTGACTAGCAGCAACAAAAAATAAATACAATAAACATTTGAAGTATTATAGGATATGTGCAATTATATATGCATATATTATACATGCATAGTAAAGCTTATAAAATTATAGTATATGTACAATTAAATATATACATATTATACATATATATAATAAAGCAATAATTTGATTGTGCTTATGTGAGTTTTACCATTTTTACATTTCAAAAAATATTTGCATGTTCACTTAATATTTTAATCATGGCTTCACACATTAAACTAATATTGGTAGAGTACATACTCTGTGCCAGATATCTATTTGTGACCTAGAAATTTAAACATGAACATCTATGTTCTCGTGAAGATAAGTAAATAGATAATTGCAGTGCCATAGACTTAGCTATGTGGAGATATAAGGTATATTTATATTTGTATAATATGAATAGAGATTGCGTATCTCGAAAACAGGTAATGCCCTAAAAAAAATTAGAAAGATATCTCCTACATCTTTGATATCGGTCTGGTTGTTATATTGCCTTCTTACAACCTCACAGAGACAACCTTGTTCTCCAGCCAAGGCAGGGACCAAATGCAGTTTTTCTGGCCATGAAGCCACTCAAATAGCTCTTAAGCTGGGCATCAAAGGAGAATTAAGAGTTTTCCCGGGTTGTCAAGGGTTTTTCAAGAAGGAGGGCTGCTGCTGGTGGCTGAAAAATGGAAGTGTTTCAGATGCTGTGCCCAAGAGCAGTGACCGGTCAGTAACTAGAGGTCAGGTTGTCTATTTTCCACATTGCTTCTTGCTCAGTTTGAAAAAAGTGATATTCGCTCAGTTGTGTCCAACTCGTTGTGACCCATGGACTATAGCGCATCAGGCTCCTCTGTCTGTGGAAGAATGGACAGGTGTGGGTAGCCATTCCCTTCTCCAGGGGATCTTCCCGACCCAGGGATCGAACCCAGGTCTCCTGCATTGCAGGCAAAGTTTTTACCATCTGAACTACTAGTTTACCTTCTTGTAAATCCCAGGTGGTGCAGTGTAAATAATCTGCCTGCCAATACCGGAGACCGAAGAGACGCAGGTTCAATCCCAAGGTTGGGAAGATCTCCCGAAGAAGAGAATGGCTACCCACTCCAGAATTCTTGCCTTGAGAATCTCATGGACAGAGAAGCCTGGCAAGCTTCCTTCCAAAGGATTGCAAAGAGTCAAACATGACCCAGTGCTCATGCACACACAAATTAATATAACCAATCGCTACTCACTTTTGCTGTTCAACTTTTGCTGAGCTCCACACCAGAACTCAAGAGAGATGGTGATGAACAAAAAGAGAGGGATTCTCCAACTCTGAAAGACTCAGTCACTAGCAGAGGAGAAGAAAGTCATTGAGTGTTCACACTAGCCACTGCAAGATCGTGGGGAGAACAGAATCAGACACTTGGAATCTGGTGTGAGAGAAATGCCCATGAGAGCAGAAGGCACAAGTCTAGTTAGTCTGAGTCAGTCATATATCTTGGCTTCTGAATCCGGAAATTACCTAAATTTCTGTCACTTTTGTCTGCAGAGTGGCTTTCTGGATCCATTTTTAAGTTGTCCATATGCTGTTCATGTTAAAGTTAAAGCTCATCTCTTGCTGTGATACCTTTTAGGGTTTTCTGATGTTTCTTTTGGCTTCCATAAGTTCAGACTGCTGTTGTTTGACTTTCAACAAAATAAACACTGCTTTAAGTATCTTTGACATTTCTCTAGTCTTTTCTCTTTCAGTTACCACATATATTACTTCTTATCCATCACCATTAGACATCCAGACACGTAAATTTTCTAATCTGACATCCTAGATGAAGTCACCTTCCTTTTGAAGAAATTCTGTTCTGAGTGGCTTCCCTTGTGACTCAACTGGTAAAAAATTCACCTGCAATGTGGAAGACTTGGGTTTGATCCCTGTGTTGGGAAGATCCCATGCAGAAGGGAATGGCTACCCACTCCAGTATTCTGGCCTGGAGAATTCCATGGGTCGGACACGACTGAGCAACTTTCACTTTCACTGGTCTGAGTATTTCTTTGGTGCCAGATTGGCATTTTGGAGAATGAGTCTGCATTACAATAACTTCTGTTTTCACCTGAGGGCTTCAGCATCATCTTATCTCTTTTCCTTCCAGATTGCCTCTTGGCAACCCTGTAAGAGATTCAGTGTCTTTCTTACATTCCAGGACACACCTGACTTTCTCATCTGGCGGGGTGGCCCCTCTTGTCTCTGCTCCCATAGACTTGAATTCAGATACAATAGTCTGTTCTTGCAATGATGGATTTTCTTGGTTATTTCTCCTCATTGTATTTGCATTTGAGACAAAGGATTTCAGGGGCTTCCCTGGTGGCTCAGGTGGTAAAGAGTCGCATGGAGGAGACCTGGATTCAATCCCTGAGTCAGGAAGAGCCCTGGAGAAGGGAATGGCTACCTACTCCAGTATTCTTGCCTGGAGAATCTCATGGACAGAGGAGCCTGGTGGGCTACAGTCCATTGGGTTGCAAAGAGTTGGACATGACTGAGCAACTAGCACACATGGTCCTATTCACATTTTTATCACTCTACGTGTGTGTGTGCTCAGTTGTGTGTGACTCTTTGCAGCCCTATGGACTGTAGCCCACCGGGCTCCTCTGTCCATGGAATTATCCAGGCAAGAATACTAGAATGGGTTGCCATGCCCTCCTCTGGGGGATCTTCCTGACCCAGGGGTCAAACCCATGACTCCTTCATCTCCTGCATTGCAGGGAGATTCTTTACTGCTGAGCCATTGGGGAAGCCCACACTTTTACTATAATCCAGCAAAACATCTGATATAGAGACTGTCCAACAAGTGTCTATAGAATTTATGAGCAAATGATTACTTATTAAGAGAGAGAAAACTTGCTTCACTTTAGTCTTAAAAAACATTTTACTAAGTATTCTAGTCATGATTCCCTATATTATTCTTCAAACATTTCTCTGCATTTATTAATAATTAGTGTGCATTATGTATGAATAGCAGAGAAGGCGATGGCACCCCATTCCAGTACTCTCGCCTGGAAAACCCCATGGACGGAGGAGCCTGGTAGGCTGCAGTCCATGGGATCGCGGAGAGTCAGATTGAGCGACTTCACTTTCATGCATTGGAGAAGGAAATGGCAACCCACTCCAGTGTTCTTGCCTGGAGAATCCCAGGGACGGGGGAGCCTGGTGGGCTGCCATCTATGGGGTCGCACAGAGTCAGACATGACTGAAGCGACTTAGCAGCAGCAGCAGTAGCATGTATGAATAGACTTTAAAAAGTCAATTAACCCACCTGAACTGCACTACTGTGTGGGAGGGGGTGGTCAGGAGTATTTGTTTTTCTGTCTTAAGAGTTAATTCCCCAACAATGAGGTAGATGGTGTGGGATTTTAATCCCTTTTGGAATTTGGGATTTGAAGCTGTACTCTTCAGAAGGAATAGCAGAGTGAAAATATTACATGAAAATGTTCCCCTAAATAACTAAATTGTTAACAAATATTAATTATAGTGACTATAGTAGTAGGTATATTCTCACTAACTTCTCAATCTTCTTTAAAAATGATGAGGATAGAAAGTGATGGGGAAGCAATGTTTTGCCCTCTAAGTAAAGGAAATCATATCGAATGATCTACCTACTGCACATGTGAGCTTTTTAAAAGACGCGTGGAAGAATGGATCATCAAGGTCTGGCCTTGTGGAGGGAGGAGAGAAGAGAGTGCAAGCTGAAAGGTTTCAGAATCATCCAGGGTGAACCACTGGCCCCATAGTTGACAAACTGAGCACCAGAGAGGTTGAGTGACTTCCCTGAGGTCTCCCAACAGATCTGAGAATACGGTCCTGCTCTTCTCCTTGCCAGTTGGGCGCTGCCAACATAACGCCCACACCTTCTAGGAGGAGAACTATGTCAGGAGGAAACAAACTAGATCCCAACATATCTGAAAGTAGACTCCGATTTCCAAGACCATCTTCTATTCCATACTAACAAAATCTCAAAGGGGAAAATGCTGTCTCTTTAAACAAGGAAAATGACCTATTAGGTCTCTGTAGTCACCACATTATGGAATTAAGTGATTGCTTGACACAGGCTGGGGAAGGGGGCCCTGGGGAGACCCTGCTGAAAAGGGACCTTGCAGCCAGGTTGGTGTCCGTCCTAATTATCAGACGGGACGACACGGAGCCTTAGGTGTTGCTATTGTCACAGCAGATGAAACACATCCTTTTGGCTTGTGGAGGTTTGGAGTCCGTTCATGAAACCAGATGGGTTCTAATTAATGCAGGAGCTGTACACAAGCCTACTTCTTTTTATTC
This sequence comes from Neotragus moschatus, assembly GCA_006410615.1. Taxonomy (NCBI): domain Eukaryota; kingdom Metazoa; phylum Chordata; class Mammalia; order Artiodactyla; family Bovidae; genus Neotragus; species Neotragus moschatus. The sequence continues at coordinate 967,142 of SJYA01002829.1, forward strand.
CTAACTGGCAGCCTGAGATCCATTTGGGATTTACCTAATGAGTCTATTCCAGGAAACTACCATTTGCATTAATTAACTCTATGATAGGAATGGGGGTGCATTTAGAGGGCTGTTAAAATTGCAAGGAGAATGACAGATTCACAGTTCTGTGACTCTTCTGGCTCTTGAAGAATTGGTTTTTAAGAGAAGAATGATGTCCCCAAACCATCTAGAGTTCCTCAGCCTTTGAAGTGTGGCCCGTTTCACCAAGTGATGTGCCCAGCTTCACGTCTACCTTCCTGGCCAGACATGCCCCCTGAACAAGTTCAAGGTGGTGATGTGTCAATAGAAGTCTTTGCATGATTATTCTGCAAATGGATTGTTTCTGACCCTAAAGAATAGAACTCAGGTGACCCATAACATTTACCTTCTCTTCCCACTTGGATTCTATACATGCTACATGAATTTGGTTTCATAAGGGCAAAGTGAAAGTGATGGTTGTTCAGACATGTCTGACTATTTGCGACCCTGTGGATTCTAGCTGGCCAAGCTCCTCTGTCCATGGAATTCTCCAGGCAAGAATACTGGAATGGGTAGCCGTGTCCTTCTCCAAGGGGATCTTCCTGACCCGGGGATCGAACCCAGGTCTCTCGTATTGCAGGCAGATTCTTTACTGTCTGAGCCACCAGGGAAGAGCCTTCATAAGAACAAAGTCCCTATGAAAAGAGTTCAGTTCAGTTCAGTCGCTCAGTTACTCAGTCGACTCTTTGCAACCCCATGAATCGCAGCACGCCAGGCCTCCCTGTCCATCACCAACTCCCAGAGTTCACTCAGACTCACGTCCATCGAGTCAGTGATGCCATCCAGCCATCTCATCCTCTGTCATCCCCTTCTCCTCCTGCCCCTCATCCCTCCCAGCATAAGGGTTTTTTAGCAGAGCAGAAAAGTGAACAGAGTCCAAGACAGGTGGCCTCCTGCATCCAGGCTCCTCTCCGGGCTGCAACTGTGTCTAAAGACCAGATCCCCATTTGGCAAATTAGCTACTTCTTCATACCCTGAACCCCATGGTGCCCAAGATCTCCCTACAATATTCTTGTGAACTAAATAGAAAGAAGTCTTATGTTTTATGGATCACTTTTCCTTGCATGTGATCATGAGTTTGCACATTGTCATGAAAATACAGATGAAAAAATCAGCCTCTCACCTTTCTCTTAGCACAGTAGAATATAATATTGTGTATAATACAATACCGTGTGCTCAGTCATGTTTGATTTTTTGTGATCCTCATGAACTATGGCCTGCCAGGCTCTTCTGTCCATGGGATTTTCCAGTTAAGAATATGGAGTGGATTACCATTTCCTTCTCCAGGGATCTTCCCAATTTAGGGATTGAACTTGCGTCTCTTTCACCTCCTGCCTTGGCAGGCAGATTCTTTACCATTGAGCCACATGGGAAGATCAACTCACACAAAGCAATTGTGAGTAAGGAAGAATTTACTAAATAATCAAGTACATTCCAATGAAAGATCCCAGGAAGTGTTTCACATTGTTGAACCTCAATACACATTCAAAAATTCGTAGCAGCGGTTTTGTCTTTTGGGATCCCACAAAATGGAGATTTCCTTGCGAATGACCAGGGTCCTCTTCTCTCTGGGATCTTCTCTGCATCCCTGTTTTCACTTTGATGTTTCTGTGTAACTATCTTTTCTTTGAACGCCTGAAAGCAATTCCTGCTCTTTACCTCATGAGCAATACTTTGACTTCTTCTTTGAGTCATTATACCAACAGAAAGCCTGGCTTTCTACTGAAACTATCTTAAAATATTACTTGCTTACATTTCTTAGAAAAAAAAAATCTCACTTGTGCTAAGTAGAATATCAATATCTGTTGTGAAAACAGAAGGATTGTTTCACAAGTAAAGGAGCAGTTTATGTATACACATTAGTATGGATTTATGTCTAGTTTTATATTTCTAAAAATGTCAATTTTTGTTGACCTTAGTAGTTACATTTCTACTTCCAAGGGCAGACGTAGTCTTTATAAGTGGCTTCTAAAATAGCTACAGAATCGCAGAAGACTGTGAAAATGCAGCAAGTGGGACCTCAGACCACGTTTGCTTGCTCTTAGTCATGGGAATGTTGACGTCTCTGCATCTCTCTGACAGTTTATGTGTTAAACACAAATAGTAACACTGCAGTCATTATATAGCTTCCATCATAGCTTGCCTGAGACAACAAGGAAATGTTGTAAAAGGCTAGAGGTGATTGTCCTTCTTTTTCTCCTCTGTTTCGGCTTTGCTGCATGGCATAAGGGATCTTAGATCCCCAGAGACTGGACTCACGCCCCCTGCAAAGTGGAAGAAAACTGTCCCAACCATGGCACTAGCAGGGAAGTCCTATGGTTTTCTTTTGAGAAAGATGATGAATCTTAATTTTTAGGTCAAGTTCATATGTTTTTTAAGCCCAAATGAGTTCTGAATCTTGATCATCGTGGTTTGCCTTAAAATTTCACTTCTCAGTATATATTCTACTGAGAATCAATTCAGGAGATGAGCTTGTTATCCCAGGTAATGATCATTTCACCTTTCTGTAGCGTGTTTCTATGATTATAGCTAAACTATAAAGCAAAAAGTAAGACAGACTCTCAAATAGACTCAAATAGAATTTTCTTATGTGGGAAACCCCTCAACTAATTCATGGCCACTAGCACTCTGACTAGAGCGTGACTTCAGGGTGACTCATTTTAAAACACGCCCCTCACCTTATTTTTTGGCAAGTGAAATCATCTGTAGATAAAGTGAGGGAAGGGCTTCCCTGATGGCTCAGCAGTAAAAGAATCCACCTGCAAAACAGGGGACTTAGGAGACATGGGTTTGATCCCTGGGTCAGGAAGATCCCCTGGAAAAGGGAATGGTTACCCACTCCAGTATTCCTGCCTGGAGAATTCTATGGGTAGAGGAGCTTGCTTGGCTACAGTCCATGGGGTCACAAAGAATCAGATACAACTGAGTGACTAACACACACAGGTGTTTCTCATGACCTCTAATTTTTGCAAAAAGGAAACGCCAAATTCATCCTGAAATTCTTATATTTTCTTCTGATTAAGTAAGTTCCTTTTTTTCATTTACTACCTGATTATTTTGGCCTGAAATACAGAATTACCTTTATTTGAAGGGTGTATATCTTTTCAGAAACCACTTTGAATTTAAGATAACCTTCAGTTCAGTTCAGTTCAGTCACTCTGTCGTGTCCAACTCTTTGCGATGCCATGAATCGCAGCACGCCAGGCCTCCGTGTCCATTATCAACTCCCGAAGTTCACTCAGACTCACGCCCATCGAGTCAGTGTTGCCATCCAGCCATCTCATCCTTGGTCGTCCCCTTCTCCTCCTGCCCCCAGTCCCTCCCAGCACCAGAGTCTTTTCCAGTGAGTCAACTCCGCATGAGGCGGCCAGAGTACTGGAGTTTCAGCTTCAGCATCATTCCCTCCAAAGAAATGCCAGGGCCGATCTCCTTCAGAATGGACTGGTTGGATCTCCTTGCTGTCCAAGGGACTCTCAAGAGTCTTCTCCAACACCACAGTTCAAAAGCATCAATTCTTCAGTGCTCAGCTTTCTTCACAGTCTAACTCTCACATCCATGCATGACCACTGGAAAAACCATAGCCTTGACTAGATGGACCTTAGTGGGCAAAGTAATGTCTCTGCTTTTCAATATACTATCTAGGTTGGTCATAACTTTCCTTTACATAAATATTAATAACACATATTTCTGTGGTTATATCAATGTTCTCTCACTAGGCAGAATGTCTTTTTCTCCTGGTGAAAAATGCTGAAACGACATACAGAAAAAAAAAATTGCTTAAAATGTTAAAACCATTTACTATTTCATCACATTTCTTAAAAGCATATTTTATGGTTGAACATTAGATGGAAGCAAAATAATTCAACATTGTGCAGATATAATCAACAACTTTTGGAATCAGGAATTCCTCTTGAAAGAAGTTTTACTAAAAATACTTTTAGTGTGTATAAAACTGACACTGTATATTTTTTACCATAAAAAATACACTGGATGATTTTATTGATCTTTTTAAAAGATTAAATGTGAGACTTTTATATATCTTAGAATTTTAAATAAGTTTGAAATTGAGTCTAATACATTTAATAAAATGTATGAAATTTTACAGTGTTAGATTTTATTTCGTTGCAATCTAATTTATTATAAATCTAATAATTTCTAATCTATTATAAATCTAAGAGTTTTATTAGATTTTAATGTATTTTATTAAATATTAATAAAACATATTACATTTTAAAAATGTGATACTTATAA
>SJYA01002829.1:971644-1035336 GCA_006410615.1 Neotragus moschatus
TTATAAGTACAAAATAATATAATTATTTAAATATTTTTCCAATAGCTATTATTTATTAACTGCTTACTATATGCCAGGAATTGTGCTTACTAATGTATAGGCATTATCTTCTCTAACACCCACAGCAACCCAATGAAATAAGTGTTATTACTTTGGCCATTTAAAAAATAAGAGCCCTAAACCTAGAAAGATGAAAACTCTTGCCACAGGTTACTTGGCTGGGATTAGAGTCACAGCTGTTTATCTGTGAATAAACAGCTCAGATTCTTAACAATATGGCTGCTCTCTGACAATACCCTGCCAGGGTTTTATTTCCTTTTTACTTTTGTCACGAAAGATTTTTATCTAAGTGCTTCTGGCTAATATTCTTCTTTATGATGTTTAAAATAGGTGCAGAAATGTATATGATAAGAGCATGACATTTGAAAATACTTCTCCTTGATTCCAATAATGTAATCCCAATAGAGGTACCTCATTGACTTTGTGTTCAAAATGACATGCTTTGTAGAAATGCCACTGCAGCCTTTGTGAGGTGACGAGGCTGACCTTTCTGCTTTAAAACCAGGTGTGTCTGGTTGAATAGAAAAGTCTCAGGAGAGGGGTCCTGGTAGTAACTCTCTTCCATGGACTTAGAAACTGTGAAGCGCTGTTGTGTGGAAGAAGCCATGTAGGTTTCGTATTTATTCTAGGTAATGATTTGGGATTTTCCAGTCTAATAATACATCACAAAACTCGTGAGCCAAAAATTTAAACTAAGCTTGAAAATAACTTTCTCAGGAGACTTCTGCTTCATTACCAACTCCAGTTCTCCGTCCTGAAAATGGAAATTATAACATAGACATACATAGGTATGTAATGCAGACATACCATAGTGGGAGGTTGTGAAGGATTAACCATATGGGTTTAGCTTATTGAAGTCGCAGATTATTACTGAGGATTCTTTTAACCTCTGCTCTGCTCTGCCAGAGGGTTGGAGGGCATAAGCTAATGGATCTGTTTGCTTCTGTTCTAAGTACATAATCTTTACCGAATTTGAACACCTGCACTAGCCCGTGCTTTCTGGTGGAAATCAAGCAGAATGAAACACAATACCCAGAGAAAATGGGCTAATTGGTTCAAAACAGACGATTTACTCTTGAATATTATTTGTGTGTGTTTTGCCATCATTATTACTAGTTCCTACTATATCTTTCCCCAGATTCCTAACAATCTATCCTGGAATAAGCCGCCAGCTATTATTCATCTGACGAAACACTTTTGTCCTTCCTTATCACCTCTTTCCTGTTACAGCCGCATGGTTAGCTCACAGACTTCAGGTCTCTGCTCAGCTGTCACCTGAGAGTTGACACCCACCACCTCTCCATCCCGAAGAGCCGCACTCCATTCTCTTCTGCCCACACGGGCGCTCTTTATCCCTTTGTCTTGCTGGATTTCTCCTGAGTGGTCAGGATCCCGCAGCACATTGTGTTTGCTTGTGTGTTATCTCTCATCCACTCTGTAAAGGGAAACCGTGAGATCAGAGAATGTGTACACGGGGCTCATTGTCATCTTCTCAGCACCAAAAGCAGGCTTGCAACAATTTGGACATTCACTGAATATATGCTGATTAAATGTAGTGTTTCTGCTGGATACATCCATCTTCTTAAGTGGCTGTTTCCAGTAATCACTGCTGTGGTCTGTGTTAGATTTTTGACATTAATAAGCAACATAAAGGGCTTACTAGGTGGAGAAGTGGTAAAAACATCCACCTGCCAATGCAGGAGATACAACAGATGTAGGTTTGATCCCTGGATCAGGAAGATCCCCTGGAGCAGGAAACTGCAACATGCTCCTGTATTGCTGTCTGGAAAATTCCATTAACAGAGGAACCTGGTGGCCTACAGTCCACGGGGTGGAAAGGAGCTGAACACGACTGAGCTACTGAGCATGCATGCATGCGCACAAGGTGCAGAAAGGTCTTGTCCTTCAGAAAGACTTGCAAAACAATTGTAACTCCCGAAAATAAAATCTTAATTTGCTGTGTGAACATCTGAAGAGAAGGTAACGTGTGAACATCTGAAGAGAAGGTAACGGAAACACTTGTCTCTGATCTAATATCAGTTTTCTTATGTATATATATGAATCTGAATTTATTTTAAAATCTCCTTGGCATACATGATCTAGTGTAGATCTGAGGTTCATATGTACCTGAGTTCCAGTCTGAATAAACCACTTGCCAACGAGTATTGCTATAAATTATGGAATAATATGCCTATTTATATTTTTTCTCATGAGAGTTTATTAAATAAGACCATATTAAGATCAGATCATCTAGGAAATTAATGACTGATGTACATTAGGTATCCAATGTGTGTTCCTTTCTATCAAATCAAACATATACATTTTTATCCAAAAAACCAGAAAAATGTATCAAGTCTCTATTTTTACTCCTTTCAAAAACTACTAAATGCTTTGTGGGTACATCTGCTGTTGATCAAGCTCTGAAAGACTGTTTCTTCCACTACCTTCTCATTCCTGTGGCTCTCTTTGAACCTTTGCAATTATAATGTCTTTATTTGCTCTTGAATTGCCTGTCATCTGACAATCTCATCCATACTAGTGTCTCTAAGGATTCTGCTCCTGTCATCACTCTTCTCATCCCATAATTTTCCCCCAAGTGGTTTCACTCATTCTCTTCATTTTATTACTATCTATATGCTAATGGCTCCCAGGCCAGCTCTATCTTCTAAGATCAGGCCCCCATAATCACCCTGTACCCTGATGGTTCCAGTTCGGGGCCTCTAATAGAACTGAACAGGAGACTATCATGTCCCCCAAATGAAACTGTTCTTGCTGTGTTTAAATATTTGATGACTGGATGGCAAGAAGGAGCAGAAGGGAGAAGACAAAACTGGTGATTGGTTTCCAGGTAACATGGTAGCAACAATCGAGAAAAAGAATAGGGCGACAGTGACATTCTCATTCTCAAGTGTGATGTTGGTTAAACGGATGTATAACTTTCCAGAAAAGTCTGGCAAGTGCTATTTTAATTAGGCAATCAAAGTTAACGTCAGAGAAACGAGACACATCAAACTTGATAGGATGCAATGAAAAAAGCCCATTGTCACTGTCATGATATTTGCTTCAAAGATGTGTAACCTGAATCAAATCCCATAAAAACGTCAGAAAAACCTAAATGAAAGCACATTCTAGAAAACGCCTGGCTTGTAATCTTCAGAAGTGTCAAGGTTATGAAGCCAGGGAAAGGTTGAGAAGATACAACCAATTAAAGCATGGTTTTGATCTGGGTCATTTTGTTATACAAATTGCTGTTGGGAAAACTGACAGAACTTGGATGGTATCTGAGGATGATACTGTGGAAATGTACCCATTTTTATTTCTTATGTTCGTTGGTCTTATTGCGATTACGTAGGAGAAAAAAAAAGTGAAAATTGATAGTTGCTCAGTCATGTCCGACTCTTTGTGACCCCGAGGAATGTAGCCTGTCAGGCTCCTCTGTCCATGGGATTCTCCAGTCAAGAATACCCGAGTGAGTTGCCGTTCCCTTCTCCAAGGTATCTTCCTGAACCAGGGATCAAATCCAGGTCTCCTGAATTGCAAGTAGATTCTTTACCATCTGAGCCTCCAAGGAAGCCCAGCATAGGAGAAGGTCCTTATATATAGGAAATATATTGAGTATGATGGACAACACATTGACAATTTCTCTGAAATGCACTGTGGGAAAGAAACTCCTTTATATTGTATTTATAGTTTTATTTTTTTTCTGACAGCTTCAGATTGTTTCAAAATAAAAACAATTACTTTAAAAAAAAAAGACTATTTTCTCATTGCTACACAACTGTGGGGATATACGAGCTGTATGGCAACACAATCAGACTGATGTTTCTGAAAGGTCACTCTGGCTGCTCCAGGAAGTATATTTGTTTTGCTTTGTTTTTTTGACCACAGAATACAGCCTGTAGGATCTCAGTTCCCTGACCAAGAATTGAACCTGTGCCTTCTTGCCGTGTCAGTGCAGAGCTTTAACCACTGGACCACCAAGAAATTCCTGGAAGAATATTTGCTAAGTAGGAAAGTGGAGGGATTGTAGCACACAGGGCTTCCACTATGGCCCATCGGGTAAAGAATTCACCTGCGATGTGGGAGACAGAAGAGATATGGGTTTGATCCTTGGGTCAGGAAGATCCTCTGGAGAAGGAAATGGCAGCAGTATTCTTGTCTGGGAAATCCATGAACAGAGACAGGACTTAGTGACTAAACAACAACAAAATTATTTACACATAAAATTGTAAATTATATCGCTTGATTATAGCCCACGAGTCTCCTCCGTCCATGGGAACTTCCCTGGTGGTCCAGTGGTTAAGAATCCACCTTCCAATGCACTGCAGCACAGGTCCAATCTGTGATCTGGGAAGATCCCACATGCCAAGGAGCAAATTAACCCCTTCACAACTACTAAATCCAGCATGCCTAGAGCCCATGCTTTGCAACAAGAGAGGCCACCACAATGAGAAGCCATCACATCACAACTAGAGAATAGCCCTCCCTCGATGTAACTAGAGAAAGCCCACAAGCAGCAAGGATGATCCAGCACAGCCAAAAATAAATAAATTTTAAAAATATTAAAAAGCAGAGACATTACTTTGCTGACAAAGGTCCATCTAGTCAAAGGTATGGTTTTTCCACTCGTCATGTATGGATGTGAGAGTTGGACTATAAAGAAAGCTGAGCACCAAAGAAAATGATGCTTTTGAACTGTGGTATTGGAGAAGCAACTCTTGAGAGTCCCTTGGACTACAAGGAGATCCAACCAGTCCATCCTAAAGGAAATCAGTCCTCGGTGTTCATTGGAAGGACTGATGTTGAAGCTGAAACTCCAATACTCTGGCCACCTGATGCGAAGAGTTGACTCATTGGAAAAGACCCTGATGCTGGGAAAGATTGAGGACAGGAGGAAAAGGGGAGGACAGAGGATGAGATGGTTGGATGGCATCATTGACTCGATGGACTTGAGTAAGCTTCAGGAGTTGTTGAGGGACAGGGAAGCCTGGAGTGCTGCAGCCCATGGGGCTGCAAAGAGTTGGACACACCTGAGCTGAATCTAAAAGAGACATTGGGGTATATCTATCTATATCCATCTATCTGTAATATTCTTTATAATCCATAAAAGCTAAGGTCATAATTCTCATTATTCCAGATATATTTACTAATTATTTCATATTTAATTGTTAAAGTACTACTATAATAATACAGATATCACTTTAAGAGAATTACTGGGTTTATGTTAACTTAGTTGAACCACCCACAATGCAAAATTAAGCCTTCTTTTTCAAAGAACTGTGCCAAACTTTTGGCAAAGTGTAATTTTTTCCCCTGAAATATCAATTCAATCTGATCACTGTAGTTTCTAATAAATTTAACTCTGTCATGACAGTTTCAGAACCTGAGCCTCTCTTGATAAAATTAAGTCAACCGCCTGTACCTTGCTTTCTGCAATGGCATGCCCCCCAAATATTCAATATACATCAAACAAATATTTTAAAGGCAATCCGGGAAATACTTTTTACAAGAACCAACTGATCAATTTTATTTCAGTTAACTGTTCTCTGATTTGTCATTGGTTAAATTTAGATTTTATTAAATCCTAAGTTTCCTATTACAGTAACTTAAAACATTTATGATATTTTCAGAAGAAGGCTGGTTGCTACCACCCTTCAGAATTTATTCAATAAAACCATCTTGAAAACGATATTATTTTATTTTATTTTGTCTGCACCCTGCACCATGTTGGACCTTAGTTCCCTGACCAGGGATTGAACCTGTGTCCCAGGCATTGGGAGCGAGGAGTCTTACCCACTGGATCACCAAGGAAGTCCTAGATTATTTTTTAAATGGTAAAATTAATTACTGTTAAATGTATTTTGATTACAAAGTAGTTCCCAAACATGGTCCCTGAGTGTAATATTGTCAATGATTCTATGTCACTGTTCAACATTGTTTTTGCAATCAGGCCAGCGAGGCTTCAGGGAACAGACCAAATAGGGGAGGTTTTCCACAGATGGACAGGGAAGGAAAGGCTAATCTGATCAGCAGAGAAAAAAAAAAGTGCAGGAAGTTGTGCGGTTGATAAAGAGGGGGACTGTGTTGAGGCCACCACACCACACACCATCATATGCCAGATGGGGAAGGGTCTTGGCAGCCACGCCAAGGGATTTTAGACTTTGTGGGCAGTCGGAGGGAAAGGCAAGATGGTGCAAGAGAAGTAACATGGGTAAGAGATCAGAGCAGCGGGAATATGGACTGTGAGGCTGGTTCCGCCAACTCTTCATAGTGCTGTCAAGAACTGGAAAAGCACAGAGGCTTCCCTGGTGGTGCAGTGGTTAGGACACTGCACTTCAATGCAGAGGGAGCAAGTTCGATCTCTGATTGGGGAACTGAGATTCGACATGCTGCATGGCACTGTTAAATAGTTTCAAAATTAAAAAAAAAAAAGACTGGAAAAGTTTGGATGTGTGGGAACCAATCATAAAGTGCTATGAGGGTAATAGTAACTGTGAGTTTTCATACTTAGCTGTTTAGGATACATTTTCACATATTACAGAATTACATCCTTAAACGTGTTTATCCTTGGGAACACAGAGGACAGGGAAGCCTTAAACACCTACAAGAGGAGGCAGTTAGTCAGTGGCTGCTCTGGGATTAGAATATAAGCCTAAGAATCAGGACACCAAATTCTACGCAGGGTATTGTTTCTTCTGCAAGATAACCATTAAAGTGACAGGGCTCTAAAGCCTGCAGAGTATTCCCACCTGATTTGAAGGCAGAATAGGGAAGCAGAGTTTAGAGCTTAGAGCTAAAGACCTAAGATCTTACACCTAAAGACTGGTGGCTCAGACAGTAAAGAATCTGCCTGCAATGTGGGAGACCCAGGTTCAATCCCAGCTTCAGGAATAGCCCCTGGCAAAGGGCATGGCAACCCACTCCAGTATTCATGCCTGGAGAATCCCACGGACAGAGGAGCCTGTTGGGCCACAGTTCATGGGGTCGCAGTCGGACATGACTTAACAACCAAACAGCAACAATGACGCCATCCGCCTGCTTAATCGCAGTCTTTCTCATCACGCGTGCTGATAGGAAAGCAAAGGCCCAAGGGCACAATCTTTTCCCAACACGATGGTGCCTTTCCTCAGTGGACACTGAGGCTCCAGGGTCTCCGGGCTCAAGCCACCACCGCCTGCCTCCTCCCAGTCTCCGCATCCACATCTCAGCACATCCTGACTTGACTTGTGGATCAGGCCCCACAATGTTGGTGGTGTTGAGTTGCTGTGGATCAGGCCCCACAATGTTGGTGGTGTTGAGTTGCTATCTTGTATCCAGCTTTTATGACTCCATGGACTGGAGCACACCCAGAAGTGTTAGCCCTGTGCATAAAAACTGAAGGAAAGAAAATTGAAACGCTGACACTTGCAATTTAGAAGAGGATAAGCAATCTGGTCAGAAATAAATGGAGAATTAGTAGAAGCAGTTTCTATTATCTCTGTTCCTGACTAGCGGTAACCTTGAGTAAAGCGCTGAATTCTGTGATTTTCCCGTGTGTAAAATAAACAATGAAAAGATTTTTAAGGCACCTTCGAGCTCTAAAATTCGGTTATATTTCAAATGGAAAATATCCGCCTGAAGGCATTATCGCACTGTTTATAGTTTTGCAATAAGCTACTTTTCAATAAATAAACCACCTAAGGCCACTTGAATAACAGTCCCTTTCTCTCCCCATCTCTTTCCCCCCCTCTCTCTGCCATTCCTTCATTTCAGATTAATGACACACGAAGTGTACACTAATTATTTTATCTGCTGCACTGACTTTTGACTTGACTGCTCACATAACTCAAAGTCATTCTCCGTTTCCCGTACTTTCTCACCTGAATTAAGGTGCACCTTCACTGGAGGACTGAGGATGCAGGCTAGGGAAGGAAATGTCACCCCCTTGCAGAGGGATCCTTGGAGAAGGTGTTTTATTGGCATGGCTCCTGCCAGGACTCTGCAGCTGTCTTATCTGCATGGAGCAGCTGGCGGGTGAAAGTTGTGGATCGCGCTGATTGATCTTGTACATATTTTGAAGTGTGTTTATACCTGTCAGTGAGTTTTATAACATCTCCCTTGTACTTTGCAACAACAGCATTAAGTAGAGCTCATGGTGTTCATCTGCCATTCAAAACAGCAGATGATACTTTTATTCGTTTTTCTTATGTAACAATTATTTGCAGGATTTTAAGGTACCCGTTATGCAAACTAACATATTATTACAGTGGGTCAGTGGCAGCTGTTTGGAGCATACCATCATAGCAATTTGCCAGAACTTTGTCTTTAAAATGACAACCTCATATTTATCCTGTCTGATATTAAATGCAACAAAGACACCTTCTATAAAACCATCCCAACCAGTTAACTCAGTGCTTTAAAATGGCTTGCCAGAGGTTGAGAAAGTATATCAACTGCCTTCCTTTCCTCTTTGAAGCTAAATTGTCTTTATTGAAACCAACATTGTGGAGTTAATCCCTGTTGGTTTTCTAAACAATAAAGCTCTTCACACACACACAAAAAGCCATTTCTGAAGTTATAGAAAGGAAACACATTTAATAGCTTAGGTACTGAGACTATCAAACAAGGACTTTGCAGTTTGAATCACTTCTCTGAATACAGTAGATATTTATTGACTTTCCATTTATAAGCTTATTTATGCAGACAATAATTTATGCCACCACAGATACTAGTACTGAATGGTGATTATTATTATTAATTACTGAAAATAATATTATTTAAAACACTGTACCATCATATCGTAATTCTAAAAAACTGGTATTATGTGACTGAGATAATAATTCTACCTCAGCTTGCTCTTATAAATCCTAGATTTATAAGGATTTCGTTTAATCCTCTAGGAATTATTCCATAAATTCTATGAATATATTCAGTTCAGTGTATTTTCACTCGGTTCACTGTTTCTTTTATTTCCCCGGAGACTTCCTCTCTGACCTCAGGATTGTTTGGAACATATTGTTTGGTTTCCTAGCGCCTGGACTTCTCCTGTCTTCCTGTTATTGATTTCTAATTCAATTCCACTGCGGCCAAGGAACACATTCTATATGACTTCACTTGTTTTAAATTTATGGAGATTTGTTTTCTGAGCCAGGGTAAAGTCTATCTTGGTAAATATGCCACCTGTACTTGAAAAGAATTCATGTATTTTGCCAAGTTTGGGAACTATTTACCTATTAAACTCCATTTTCAGTCTTGCCTTTGTCCTTGTCCTCACCCAGGACTCCCGTGACCCATGTTTCAGAACTTGTGTTATAATCACAGAGGCCTCTGTTAATCTGTACATCTTTTCCAGTCCGTTTCTCTCCTTTTTACATATTTGTTGCTGTTTAGTCGCCAAGCCATGTCTGACTCTGCAACCCCATGAACTATAGCCCACCAGGCTCCTCTGTCCATGGGATTTTCCAGGCAAGAATCCTGGAAAATCTTGTCGTGCCCTCCTCCAAGAGATCTTCCCAACTCAGGGATGGAACCCATGTCTCCTGCTTGGCAGATGGAGTCTTTACCACTGAGCCACCCGAGTGCTGGCTTCTTGTAACACATATTCAGTGATACATATTATTCTAACTTAAAGTTCACTGATTTTCTTCTCTTTCTCATTCTTTTGTGGACCACATCCAATGAGTTTTTTATTTCACTTATTATATTTCATAGTTCTAATACCTCCATTTAGTTCTTTATATCTTCATTTTCTTTCTTGAAACTTGTTTGTTTGTGCTTATGATGTTGAAGCATTTTTCTTGTGGCTTCTTTAAAGCCCTTATCAGATAATTCTAGCATCAGTATCATGCTGCTGTTTGGAGTCCGTTGTTTGAATTTTCTCATTTTAATCATATTTTTCCTTAATTCTTGTCATGACAATGACTTCCAGCTGAACCAGGGTCCTATTTGAGTCTTCTCTTTGGTCCGCACCCTCTTATCCATCTTGGACGAGAGAAGGGAGCAGGGTTCCCTGCTGCCGGCTGGGGGGTGGTCCGGGTTTCCTGTTCAGTCTCTGTCGACACGGAGCATGGGGATGTCCTTGCCCTGGTTCCTATTTGACCCTTGGTGGCTTCGAGGGGCAGGGGTGTCTTGCTTCACCTCCTCAGCTGTTTTCTGCTGATGGAGTGGAAGGGTTGGCCTCCTTACTGCTGGGCGGTTATCCAGTGGTGACAGAACCCAACGGTGGGGCAAGAGGGCCACCTCATCGATCCTAGCGGGGCTGGGAGTCCTGGCTCTCCATGTGTCATCATCCAGCCAGGATGACACTGTCCAGTGGGGAGTCTGGAGCCTGGGGAAAGCAGGAATCTAAACTCCCTGCTCCCTTTGATGGCAGAGGTGGGATGAAGCTGAGTTTTTTCCCTGTGGTATTCACTGAAGTAGAGAGACTGTTGTCTAAACTATTCTGTTGGCACGAAAGTGGGTCATTTGTGAGATTAAACCTACAGCCTGTTATACAGAGTGAAGTACGTCAGAAAGAAAAAAAGACCACCATCATATGTTAACGCATAGCTACAGAATCTAGAAAAATGGTACTGATGAGCCTATTTGCAGGGCAAGAACAGAGATGCAAACGTAGCGAAAGGGCTTGTGGACACAGCGGGGGAAGGAGAGAGGGGGACGAATTGAGAGAGTAGCATCGACTTATGGACACCACCACGTGTGAGAAAAGCTAGGTGCTGGGAAGCCGCTGGGCAGCCGCTGGGCAGCCCCTGGGAAGCTGCTGGGCAGCTGCTGGGCCGCACAGGGAGCTCAGCTCTCCGCTCTGTGATGACTAGAGGGGTTGGGGTGGGAGGTTCAAGGCTGAGGGAACATGTGTTGTAGAGCAGAAACCAGGCGAACATTGTAAAGCACTTATCCTTCAATTAAATAAAAAATCAAAATCCTGTTTTCCCAGGATGCACCTTTCTAGATTTTTTTAACCGGAGAGAACAGGCTTTGTTGGGACTTTTTGGACGGTGTTCATTCAGGTTTCTGGGTTGCCGGTAGAATTCTTCAGCTCTCAGTCTGGACTATATGAGGCAAAAGAAAACTTAGGAACTCTATTAACTCCTTTTTGGGTTTCAAGGTCACTGTTGGGTCTGCCTTTTCTTTCCACCTTTAAGAATCTTCTTATTTTTGCTTTACATGTAATGTTCAGAGCTTTATTAATGATGAGCAGAAAGAAAAGGAGGAAAAGGTACTTCTGCTCTGTCTTTACCAAAACAGGAGTCCTCTATTGATCCTTTTAAAAGTATATATACAAGGTACAGCATCCCATTAATTGATTAGAAAGTCCCATCCATTGACAATCCAAAAAAATCGTGGAGGCACAACCTCCCCACCCTCACCCCTCGCTGGACGTGAGGCCCTATAGAGCCTGGGTTTGTAACATTGCTAAGAAACAACAAGAATTGATAGGAATTGAGTCACAGAGGAAATGAGTTGAGGATCTGTTACATGTAAAATAATAGACTCATATCACTCTTGCAAATATTCTAATCTATCATGAGCATATACATGACCCAAGTAAAATTAAAAAGGTTAGTAGAGGGATAATTCTTTTTTGATCAAGACATGATTGATTATTATATTGTGACTATTTCCCACTTGTCTCAGGAACTGCTTTGAGTAACTTCAAATATCAGCACCAGACAAAAACTGTATCTTTACATACGACCCATCCAACTTCCACAATCACTCTGAATCACACTCTGTTGTGCTGTTCTCTCTGGATAACGATTTAATGCCTGTTGTTTCATACTTTAAAGCAGAAGTATATGATGTGTTTACAACAGTTTCAGCTCACTTCTTTTATTCAGGCTTCCCTGGTGGCTCAGACAGTAAAGAATCTGCCTGCAATGCAGGAGACCTGGATTCAGTCCCTGAGTTGGAAAGATCCTCGGGAGAAGGGCATGGCTATCCATTCTAGTATTCTTGCCTGGGGAATCCCATGGACAGAGGAGCCCCGAGGGCCACAGTCCTTGGGGTTGCAATGAATCAGATACAACTGAACAACAAGCATGCACACGCATTCCTTTGCTGAAGAAAGTTTAATATAGCTTGGAATCTTCATCACTGAAATAGCTAGCATCAATATTATTTTATACTAGAGGAAGATGGGCTTCATACAAAGTAACTGAATATTTAATTTTAGTGCATTACCATTCAATAGCCATTATCTAGAGATGAGTGGTTCACTTTGGTGCCTGTTGCTCCTTTTTTTAATCACTGTTTACGAAGGTTTATTCCAGGAATTGGTGATGGACAGGGAAGCCTGGCATGCTGCAGTCCATGGGGTTGCAAAGAGTTGGACATGACTGAGCGACTGAATTGAACTGATGAAGGTTTATTAGTGGGCAGAATTGACAACCGATGAAGGCTTTCAAAGAAATGCTACTCTATTTACCTGACTTGAAAGTCATTTAGTAAGTAAAATCATAAAGATTTTTATGCTTTAGAGCAGCAGGCCTCTTATGGGATCTGAGCTCTTTCTCTAAGATAAGGTAGATTGTCAACTCCTATTTTTATATTCATTTCCTGAGAAGATTAGTTCAAACATTTAACAGTAAAAAGAAGGTTTGTTAATCCCGAGATAGTTATGTGATTGTCATACAGATTATTTGATCTCTGAGCTCATATATGCATGATGAATACTAATACAAACCTCTAAAAAATTCAGATATGACAATCTGGTACAGTTTAGGCTTTAAGGCAGAGATTTTCTCTGTAGCAGAAAAAAAATGGAATGAGTTTTACTTGGGAGTGATACAGGCTTGACTTTACATTTCTAGTCACAGATGTTTAATTTCAGTTCTCTTACTATACCTCTATCAAGTTTGTTACTTTTCCTATAAAATGGGGAGGTGCTAAGTCACGTCAGTCATGTCCAACTCTTTGGAATCCCATGAACTGTAGCCCATCGGGCTACTCTGACCCTGGGATTCTCCAGGCAAGAATACTGAAGCAGGTAGCCATTCAATTCTTCAGGGATCTTCCCAACCCGGGATCAAACCTACATCTCATATATTTCCCAGATTGACAGGAGGATTCTTTACCACTAACACCACCTGGGAAGCCCAAAGTGAAAGTGTTAGTCACTCAGTCATGTCCAACTCTTTGTGACCCCATGAACTGTAGCCCTCCAGGCTCCTCTGTCCATGGAATTGTCCAGGCAAGAATACTGGAGTGGGTTGCCATTCCCTTCTAAAGTAGATCTTCCTGACTCAGGGATTGAACCCAGGTCTCCTGCATTGCAAGCAAATTTTTTACCATCTGAGCCACAAGGGAAGCCCAAAGAAATGGGAGCGGGGTGGGGGGGAGTTAGTTTACAGATGTGAGTGATGAGAAATAACCTTCCTTTGAGGAATAGCATTCCTAAGCCCTGTTCCCCACAACCTCCAGGCATATAGAGCATGTCTTTCCTAAGATTTTGGTCAGTATCCATAATAACTGGAAGCTCCTGCAGCTTTTTTATTTGTTAGAATCACGTTCCAACTTCATTTAAAATTATGTAGAAGCAGCAGGAAAATATTCCTCTGATGATGACACAATTTGAAATTGATTTTCCTAAAATACTTAGAGCTGACAGTGTTAAGTATCACTGAACATCTGTAGAAAAGTTTTTTAAAAAAACATTGTTGTTTGCTGTTGTTCAGTTGCTAAGTCGTGTCTGTCTCTTTGTGATGCCATAGACTGCATCGCACCAGGCTTCCCTGACCTTCACTATCTCAGGAAGTTTGCTCAAACTCATGTCCAGTGAGTTAGTGATGCTGAAAAATCATGGTTCATTGTATTTTCTAGATTGTTGAGAAAGTATAAGAGAGACCTCTACTGGAGAGAATAGGACATCTCTGTTTCCACTTCAAGGAAATAACACAATTCCCATTGCCTGAAGATTTTATATCATGTACTTCAGAGATCAACCCTGTTACCATAGTTCTGAAGATTTATTTATGAAAATGAGTGGACACCATATGGTCAGTTGTCAGGAAAAGGCTGCGTTTAATTCAGAAGCTGAATACAGCAACCACTTATTTAAATCCTAGCCTGCTTATATATTAATAAATGATAAAGAAGGCCAGTGGGGACACACAGCTGACAACTGAACAGTCTGGAGCAGAACAAGACGTGTTTAGTTTCTGCGCTCCCACTAACTGGAGTAGCCATGGCTGGATGATTCTAAATGATTGAAGATCACATAAAACTTACTGGAACTCAGCTGCACCAACGACAAGACAAGTCCTTATTTAGCATTTGGAATAATTCCTCATTTAGTGTATCCTGGATATTTGCTGAGGACACTATTAATTTTGTAGATATACAAGATACAACATTATTACAGTATACTGGAGGACTCTGCATTTTCACAAGTTCTGGCTGCAGTCTCCTGGAGTTTGCACAAACTCATGTCCATCGAGTCGGTGATGCCATCCAGCCATCTCATCCTCTATTGTCCCCTTCTCCTCCCACTTTCAATCTTTCTCAGCATCAGGGTCTTCCAATGAGTCAGCTCTCTGGATCAGGTGGCCAGAGTACTGGAACTTTAGCTTCAGCATCAGTGCTTCCAATGAATATTCAGGGTTGATTTCCTTTAGGACTGACTGGTGTGATCTCCTTACAGCCCTAGGGACTCTCAAGAGTCTTCTCCGGAACCAAATCCTGTATTGTGTAAAAAATATTTGAAAGGTTAGTATGTGTTGGCTTAAAGGACAGAAGTCTTAGACACCTGGGATGTCATAGATAAGTGTTCTGACTATTTTGTACATGAATAGGGATATAAATTATGGGATACAGAAGCTGACTTATTCAAGTTTATAATAAGAAGTATTTTCTAAAAAAACATTGTCCAAAGAAAAGGTAATTTTTCCCTTTGAAGATACCACTTATTCAATAAATGTTTATTAATTGGCTTCTATAAAATACAATATGCCTTAAATTCCAGTATATATCATGTTTCAATAAATCCAGTGCAGGATGAACTTTCGAACAGTCTCGAGACAAAATTCTATTTGATCAAGAGCACAAGTGAAGGATAAAAGTGAACATTGTCGAGGCTGTGTCTGCTCTCTGTGGGCGCTTCTCTAATCACTCTACATGTATTTACTCAATCTCCACAGTAACCCTAACGCAGCGTGTGCTTCTGCTTCATGCTGGTTGACACCATCCTCCGTCTCTTTCTATCCACCTTAAGAAAGAGAAGTCTGCCTTCAGGAATTCTGAGTTTGTTTGCACTGGGTGTAATACATCTGTACCTTAAATATCAATATGTCACAATATTGGAATAGAGACTGAGAAAATTAGTAGCTTTAATGACGACGGAGCAAATTATTTTGCCACTAAACTGGGTCTTAGTTATATGCTTTAAATATATTGAACAAATAGACAAAAATACTGGGAGACTAGATTCTCTGTCATCTTATTTAAAATAGATTTCTATCATCCATCTACAGATATCTTCAAGTGGTCCAGCATAAACCAATCCCCAAAGTGCCTACCCAGAGAAAGCAATTTATTGCTTACATGCAAGCCAGAAAACATCAAATTAAACAAAAACAAGTTGCATTAAAAAAAAATTAAAAAACTACAGAGACAGAGATTCAGGTCTGCTGCTATTTAGAAATCACTTTGGGTTCATTTCCCCAGGAGGCGGCATGGTTCTCCGCCTCTGGTGATACAATTTACCTGGTTCTGCTGGGCAATCCACTGGCAACTCCAGAATTATTAGAAACTAACTTTTAAGAAAGTAAAATTGTGACCCTCACACAAATCTAAAGTAAGCATAGCCTGAGTATTATTTAACTCATTAATTAGTGACAAGGCCAATACGATGGGAAAATCACAGCAAAGAATAATCCAGAAGTAGACGCACACATCAAGCAACCAGGAATGCTGAAATGAATTTGCTAATTGATACAAAAGGACTCACTGTCCACAGGGCAGGAGCTGTTGGGGACTCCCTTTCCCAAAGTGTGGTTGTTCACTGAATCACTGCCTAATAAAATGCATTTTAATGTCCATGAAAAAATAATTATTAGCGTTATTATCAATTATCTACAACTTAAAATAAAATAGGTCAGCTGAAAAAGAAGACAGATCAGATAAGGCCTGAGGGTCACTAGACTTTCCACCATTTCAATGAAAGAACACAAAGTAATCTTATTTTTTTCATTTCAAAGTCTTCCAAACTTTTTCCTGACAGAACTTAATCAAGCTGTCATAGGATAGAGTATTAAAAATGGTTTTATATCATAGATCATGCTGTGATATTTGGAATATATCTTGAAAGGGGTTCAAAGAAATAAATGGCATTGTTAAAACTTGTTCCATTCCTGCCTTTCTGAAAGAAGTTTTTAAACCAATCTGCAAAAATGCTAAAGTAGAAATAAAAGTGTGCTCCGCCCTACTTCATTCTAGAAAAAAATGAAATAGTATTAACACACAGATAAATAAAATATTTGAAAGTAAAAAAGCCCCATCTAACTTAGTGATTCATTTCCAATGAAAATTTGCTTTTGTGTCTAATAATGAATAAGACATAGCCTTTGAAGCAATGTATATTATGATAAAAATTATAGACATTTCTAAAAATATGAGATGCTCCATGATTACAAAAATGAAAAACAATAAATAAAAAAACAGCAGCAAAAACAGCTGTCATAAAGGGAATGTGTTAGTTGCTCAGTCATGTCCGACTCATGGACCATAGCCCGCCAAGCCCCTCTGTCCATGGGATTCTCCAGGCAAGAATACTGGAGTGGGTTGCCATTTTCTTCTCCAGGGCATCTTCCTGACCCAGGGATCAAATCTGGGTCTTCCACATTGCATGCAGATTCTTTTCTAAGCTACCAGGGAGGCCCACAACTGTCATAAGTTTCAGTGATTTGATTGTAGGTTTAATGGTACCACAGGCTGGTCCTCATTTCTAAAATCAGTATCAGATTGGATCTGATAGATCCATTCAAGTTCTGCACTTCAGTGAAATAAGAGGTGAAAGCTTTAAAATTAATTTTAAACACTTGTGTAGCATATTCAAACTGATGTAAAAAGTGACAATTTGTAGTGATGGGGATAGAGAAGGTCTAAAAGTGAGTTGCCTATCAGGAGAAATAAATCAGGGCAGATAGACAAAAAACAGAGAACACATAGAGAAAGTAAATTTTGAAGACATGATACCTGTTTTTCATTAAAAAAAAAAAAAAAAAACAGGTGAGGTAGGACCAAAAACAGGCAAATTGTCCAAAAAAATTTCGTAAGTATGAACAACAGAAAACATGATAAAACACAAACAAGCCAATATATACAAATTCAATGTAAAAATAGTTACTATGGCAATTATACCTGGAAAGTGATTTATTTTTTGCCTTTGTTCTGGTAGGATATTTGAAGCATCAGCTTCAGCATCAGTCCTTCCAGTGAGTATTCAGAACTGATCTCCTTTAGGATGGACTGGTTTGATCTCCTTGCTGTCCAAGGGACTCTAAAGAGTCTTCTCCAGCACCACAATTCAAAAGCATCAATTCCTCAGTTATCCTTATCTAAAGTTATTCTAACTGCCTCTCCAGTGGAACCAGAATGACAATCACCAGTTACCTAGGACAGCATTCAGGGGGCAGGTATGTACTTTGGGGTGCAGAGTAACTATAACATTTTTCATGTAACCTCAAGCTCCTTTTGGGAACTTAACTTTATACTATTTCACATTGGATAGATATGTACTAATGAGTCAAAAATATTTCCTTTAGTGCCAGTGAAGTTGCTCAGTCGTGTCCGACTCTCTGCGATCCCCCTACCAGGCTCCTCCATCGATGGAGTTTTCCAGGCAAAAGTATTGGAGTGGGTTGCCATTTCCTTCTCCAGGGGATCTTCCTGACCTGGGATTGGGGTATCGAACCCAGGTCCCCGCATTGCAGGCAGACACTTTACCAGGAAAGCCCTTTCCTTTAGTACATTTTGCAATTAATTTTATTTATTTATTTTAAAATTTTTATTTTTGCTTTATTTTACTTTACAATACTGTATTGGTTTTGCCATACATTGACATGAATCTGCCACAGGTGTACATGAGTTCCCAATCCTCAACCCCCCCCCCTCCCCATATCTGCAATTAATTTTAGACATAGCTTCAGAGAGTTTTGAAGCCACTCGCTAATCTGCAGGGACATTTTACCATGAAGAGAGATCTCTTCCCCCTGCCAACACCTTCCTTTCTGCTGCGTGATAAAGAAGTAGCTGTTTCAAAGACTGAGAACTTTCAAGGTGGAATTTTCAGTCTTACTGGAGTCTAGGAGAAGTCTGTCAATATCCTTGCAGAAACTGGAACATCACTGTCCTCTTCAATGGATGTCAAAGAAGAAAGTGATGAGAGGAAAGGTTTGACATCGCTCTGTCTGATTGAAGGGCACATGGCCAGCTGATGGTTGAAGGTCCTCTGTCCCCTCCAGCTTCCTGATTCTATAAATTCCTAAATCAAGAAGTGGGTTTTCTGTGCAAACTTTGGGGAGTGATAAAATTGCGTGTGCACCCTGTGTACATGTTGCTGTTGCATTTCTGCAAATGAGATTTCTGTGATATAGCCTAGTAAGAAGTATTTTCACATTTGTCAATGACCTACCAGAAATCGTTGTTTGGTTTGACCAAGTCATCAAAGCATATTGATGTCTTTTCCCTTTGGGATATCTTGTCATGTAAACTGCTCCCAATTTTTTGTTCAGCCTCTTAATAAAAGCATAGACTATAGAGAAAGGATTAAAGAAATTGTCAAAGAAAGGGAAGGAAAGGGGACTCGGCTAATTAGTTGGCAGGTGAAAATCGCTCATCGCGGGGCCAGTGAAACCAAGAATGTAGGCACCAGGGAGGTCAAAGGGGAACTGGACCATGGAGAGAATGCGAGAGAGAGAGAGAGAGAGAGAGAGAGAGAGAGAGAGAGAGAGAGAGAGAGAGAGAGAGAGAGAGAGAGAGAGAGAGAGGGAGAGGGAGAGGGAGAGGGGGGAAGAAAGAGGGGGAGGAGGGAGAAAGAGAGGAGAGAGGGAGGGAGGAGACAGGGAAAGAATCCCATCAGGAATCGGAGGAGTTAACTAAGGATGAAGGGCTTCTTACAGAAACGTTTGCCCTCTAGGCAGTCAGGGAGGTGATACCGTGGGTCTACACCTAAGCGTGGCTGGAGAACAAAAATTTGAAAATACATAGGATGGCTCACTTTGGAAGAAAGCCTTAGAGAAGGTCTCTCCGAACTTTGATTTTCTGTCTCTAAGAATGGAGTTGAAAGTGGTATTCCTGTGATTCAGACCTCTTCTTACAGGGAGAGACTCGACCCTGATTGCTGAGATTGCGAGTTCTGCAGGTTTGCGGGCGCACAGCCTCGGGGCGGCTCCGTGAACGCGTGCCCCCGGCCCCGCTGGCGCACNCCGCCCTCTAATACGCCGGGTGAAGGGTGGTCTGCGCGCTCTTGCTCTCCGCTAGCGCTCGGGGTGCTGTGGTCTTCTGCTCGGCTGGGTAGGAAGCAGCAGAGCAGGACTCCCTGTCAAACCCTGTCAGCCTCTTCAGTTCGGAATCTCGAGATGGCTGGTGACATACATGCTTTTGGTTCAAGGTTTGCTCGAGGCACAAAAAAAAAAAAAAAAAAGAAAAGAAAACGATGTGGCCATCTTCAACCAAGAGCACAAATCTATCGAGCGTATTGGAGATTCAGACTTTTCAAGGGAATTTATTATCTTTATGAAATTGGTGTAAGTCTAAACTATTTATGAAGGTCTCAGATGAGTTGCAGCTTTGAGAACAAAAACGTCTGCTCGCTCATTTGTTTCAAACGACTAAGGACAGAAAACCCAGGGACTGTGAGAGGTGGTAATGCCTGACAGTGGCCACCGGAGGGAGCCAGTGACTCTCACGAGGACCGCTATTTCTCAAGAAGAAAACTTCCTACAAAACAGAAGTTCAGGATGGGGGGACACATGTACATCCAGGGCTGATTCATGTCAATGTATGGCGAAAAACACTACAACATTGTAATGTAATTAGCCTCCAACTAAAATAAATAATTAAAAAAAAAGAGGTTCTCAACTCTTACTTTGATAACTGGATCTCACCCAATAAACAGAAATTCTAAAATTGTGCACTGATTTTTAAAATGTGATTTAAGGCTTAAAATATGATTATTTTATGCTTCTGCCTGTCCCTTCTCTTTCTCTCCCTCCAAGAAGCTGAAATGTAAAAGGGGACATTTTCCTAGGCTCTAGCTTATAAGATNAGAAATTCTAAAATTGTGCACTGATTTTTAAAATGTGATTTAAGGCTTAAAATATGATTATTTTATGCTTCTGCCTGTCCCTTCTCTTTCTCTCCCTCCAAGAAGCTGAAATGTAAAAGGGGACATTTTCCTAGGCTCTAGCTTATAAGATAGCACCCCACTCCAGTACTCTTGCCTGGAAAATCCCATGGACGGAGGAGCCTGGTGGGCTGCAGTCGATGGGGTCGCGAAGAGTCGGACACGACCGAGCGTCTTCACTTTCACTTTTCACCTCCATGCATTGGAGAAGGAAATGGCAACCCACTCCAGTGTTCTTGCCTGGAGAATCCCAGGGACGGGGGAGCCTGGTGGGCTGCCGTCTCTGAGGTCGCACAGAGTCGGACACGACTGATGTGACTTAGCAGCAGCAGCAGCAGCAGCATATAGGAACAAGTGGTTTCACAGTCTACACTCCACTCACAGCCCCCGCCAGGTATTGATCACAAATAAAATAAAACGCAATAGTAATTGCAAAATACATCTTGACATCCTGTTTCCACATCAGATTAAAAATTCATGGTCAACTTCTAGTTTGTTGATGCATTAACTCTGAGTTATTAAAAAAGAGTTCTGCCTGTAATCAACTGGCCATTTTGTGTGAAGACAATTGGGAGGAGAGCCGGGAGAAGATATTGCAAGTCCTTTGTTTTACCTGTTTGTTTAAGGAGCCCCGCCTTTGTGATTGGGCAGGTGAGGGACATTTGAGAATGTGTGTCTGTGCAGGTGTGGGGGGAAGCCTGCTAACCGATTTCCGGGACCTCTGTTCCTGTGTGCATTTATACATAAGCCATGGTCCTGGGAATGTGAACTTATGCCTCTCGGAAGAGTTTACAGCAATAATTATTTCAGAAGTTAATTGGAGTTAATGAAGACGTTCTCTTAATGGATGATCACCGAACCCAGATTGTGTCCTTTATTTATTTTTTATTTTTCTATTTCTTTGACACACTGATATTATTCCATGGAGACGGTCGCTTCTGGCTAGCTGAGCGCTCTTTACTCTCTGAGTTTTAGAATTTCTGCTTCCTATAGTTGATATGTATGCTCACCAAGAGATGGTTTTGTTTCTTCAAAATGCAGTTTGTAGTGACTGAGCTTATTATTTTAATCTGGTGAAATCAGATGTCACCTCAAGAGACAAATGGTGAAGGAAAATCTAGGACTCTTTTTCTGTAAAACGTCAAATGGTTTCGAAAAACTTATAGTAACAAGTGAAAGAAAAACTCCGTTTATGTGTGAGTGAAAATTTAAGAGACTAAAGAAAACTTGCACAAATTCATTTAAAATATGAATCTAAAATCAGATTGATTCATAATTCCCACATAAAAGAAAATGGAACTAGAAGTCATAAAGATGCTATAGTCTGTAATATACTCAAGACAGACTAGACCAGACTTCAGTACATGCACTCAAACTCAAAGGAAGCTTCCGGCCCTAAGTGAATAGGCTGGCAAGTGAAAACACATGTGTGTTTTACTTTCAAATATGATGTGTAACATTGTATCACTTTTTTATTCCTTAATTTCAAATATATTTTTGATTAACTGATCAGTTAATTTCAGACAGTTTCAGACTAGAAGTATTAAAATGATGGTCATTTCTACTGTCTTTCAATTCCTTGAGAGGGAAGTCTAAAATGGAACATGTGTTTGACAAGGACAGCTGTGTAAACAAGTGCTGACTCAGGTTAACAAAGAATCTACTAACAGGGCTATTGGAAAAGGCTATCATCAAACTGGTCTAAGATAAAGGTGAGGAAATTTCTATTCAGCAAGAAACTGCGCTTTTTCCAGGCCCCCAAATGTGAGAAACACTGACAGTCATGTTACCCAAAAGATAAATTATTGAATAATCAGTGCTGTTAATGAGAGTTATCTCAAAAGTACAAAATATCAAAATAAACTTTAAACTGCTTATTCATATAGAAACCAAGGTAAAACCCTCTGCAGACAGTCATTCAGTGGGTATATTATAGCTCTTATGCCCACTTGTCTTTCTCTGGCCAGTATGATATGGCCCCCATCCCCACCACTTTAGTCATCATTTAATTTTGCTCAGTTCCCTCTTTATAAGTGCTACAAACAAAGTTCTTTTAAACAGTTCAGTCTTTCAAGGTGGGACCTGACATTGACTCACAGACTCAAATTTGTCTTCAGTTCATTTCAGTCGCTCAGTTGTGTCTGACTGCTTGTGACCCCATGGATTACAGCACACCAGGCTTCCCAGTCCATCACCAACTCCTGGAGTTTACTCAAATTCATGTCCACAGAGTCAGTGATGCCATCCAACCATCTCATCCTCGGTCGTCCCCTTCTCCTCCTGCCTTCAGTCTTTCCCAGCATCAGGATCTTTTCTAATGAGTCAGTTCTTCGCATCAGGTGGCCAAACTATTGGAGTTTCAGCTTCAGCATCAGTCCTTCCAATGAATATTCAGGACTGATTTCCTTTAGGACTCCTTGAAGTCCAAGGGACTCTCAAGAGACTTCTCCAACACCACAGTTCAAAATCTGTCTTCAGTTTCTCTACAATAGGAAGCCAACAGTAGACAGCCCTATGTTCAGTAATTAGTGTTCTATCATTTTATCTTATTTGGAAAAGGTCATCAATTGTCAATGAATTTTCATCACTTAATTTAACTTAGCAAAATTCTCATGGTGTAGGTTACCAAAGAGATTTGGGAAAACTATTTAAGTAGATACAGCATAAGACAGTTTTTGTTTACATGTTCACCCCAAAACTCTTACTTGTTTACATCCGCTTAATGCATGTGTTCTTAACAATCCCACAAAGATTACTCCCGAAGACTTTAGAAAACATTAAAGCAATTAGCCATCTTACTTATGTATGTATATATTTGCTGACAAATTTTGTAATAGAGATAAAATGTGTTTATTTGACTTTTAGAACTTATATAGGATAAATGTATTATATTTACACTGACATTTCTAAAGACACATCTGTATGAATTAAACCAACAAACTTAAACTAGCTTTTATTTGCTAAAGATTAATCCTATATCATGTGAGCTTGTCAAGCATTTGGGCTAGTTTGTGCTATATCTTAATTCATTTAAGTGCTTGTTTGTTTTTAATCTAATTAAGTGGAGTTCTTTTAGAAATTAATTTTGGTAATATCATCTGAAGGCATAAAAAAATCACATTTATAATGTACATATGTAAGCAGGCATAAATTCACACAGAGAACTCTTTTAGATTTCATTCAAAACTTGAGTCATTAGTCAGATACATTCCTTTTTGATTATTTTTGACAAACTACCCCCAAATCAAAATTTACTATTTTATAAATTACAGTTGGAATTAGTTAGTTGAACTTGCTTAGATGCCTAAAGCATTGCTATTCGTGGAAAAGAATTTTAAGTTTTGCTTTTGCTCTTCATCAGCAATCTTGTGATGACTGGTGTAGCGTTTGGTTAAGAGATCCCCTTTGCAGTTTGAATTTTTAAAAAAGCTTCTTTCCTTTTTACTTCCTTCACTCTCAGGCATTTGTGGGCTATGCTTGTACTTCAAAGAGATGATAAGATTTATAACTTCAAGAGACAGAGAAGGAATTCAAGATTTTTTTTCCCCCTAAGGGTTTCAGGGTAATTGATGCTTAAAATTTTCTTTTTTGCTTAAGTACAGGACAATTTTGTTCCAATATCTTTATGTTTTATAATATCTATAAGGATTTTGGAAATTGGTTTCGGAATTGTTAAAGATAACAGCTTCATATCACATTAAGAATTTTGCTTCTGGTTTTGTATAGTTTTCAAGACAGTTGTTTCAGTTAGTCCTGGAACATTGAGGTCCAGCTGATCTATTTCCTTATTATTTGTAGGAGAGCAGTTTTTAAGAAGGGGAATTTATGTTGGGTTTTTGTTTTAAGTCTAATTTTCCTTCTTTCATCATCCTGTTAGGAAGTCCCTAAGGCTAGCTGCCACATTTTCTTTTCTGATTTTAACTTGGTCTTCCTTAGGAACCAATAAGACCACTGCTTATGATTAGAGCTCCCTGAAAATTTTCCTTTTAAATGTAGCCAATTCAAAGGTGCATCCTGAATTTGTCTGTCTGTTTTTATTCAGGCCTAAAGTGTTTCCCTCCATCCATGGAATTGCAGGCAAGAATATTAGAATGGGGTGCCATTTCTTCCTCCAGGGGATCTTCCTGACCCAGGGATCAAACCCACATCTCTTGTCTCTGGCGTCTCAGAGACAGTGCTACCTGGGAAGCCCAAAGAATGTTTTTCAGTTATGAATAACTAAAGATTGCTTCTCTGAAAACAGCAGGCAAGGAGAAATAAAGAAAGTAAATCCCAAATTATGGATACTTCCAAGTAGTTTTGGGTTCATCTATTTATTCTGTCAATGCTGCGGCTTTAGAGCTGTTTGAGCGCAGCTATTTAAACTGAACACATACTAGGAAGGGAGAGAAGGAACAAGAGACCCAGCAGAGGGGACACTGAGACATAAGGCTTTACGTTAACACTCCTTTAATTTTGCTCATCAAGCTTTTACATTTCTGACTTTGGGGAATTCAATTCACAGCATCCTTGACCATTCAATATTTCTCATCCATCTGTGTTCTGTATAGTCTTCTACTTGTTGGACGCATCCCTCAACAAAACAAAGGTGACTGTCCTTGAGATTCTTATGTTCTTACACGTAAGATCAGTAAGTATAATCAGTAAGTATAATAGAAATCACAGGGTTAGTTAAAGATTGATAAAGGCTTTGAGAAACATGAACTGCAGAGGAGAAAAAAGAAGAGCTGGAAAGACATTTTCAGTTTCAGGGCTTCCCTGGTGGTTCAGGTGGTAAAGAATTTGCCTGCAACGCAGGGGATCCTGGTTTGATTCTTGGGTCTGGAAGACCCCCTGGAGAAGGAAATAACAACCCACTCCAGTATTCTTGCCTGGAGAATCCCATGGACAGTGGAGCCTGGCGGGCTACAGTCCATGGGGTCGCAAAGAGTCGGCCATGACTGAGTGACTAACACAGTTTTCATAAAGTAGTGAGACATGCCCTTTAGGCAGACTAGAAGCACGAGTGGGAACGAACCAGCGACACTGTGAAGATAGCATTGCATTCACAGGACAAAAGGAAGCTCAAGCCCTGCCTTGGGTCTCGCCTGCAGTACTGTAGGTGATCGAGGAAGCTGGTATGGGCGCAGTGAACCCTGTTCACCTCCTGAAAGAGGAAGTGTTAGTCACTCAGTCATGGCCGACTCCTCACCACCCCATGGCCAAGCTCCTCTGTTCATGGAAATTTTCAGGCAAGAACACTGGAGTGGGCTGCCATTTCCTCCTCCAGCCCAAGGTCTCATCTCCTGCACTGATAGACAGGCTCTTTACCACCAAGACCACCTGAGAAGCCCTGAGATAAGAGCTAAGGGGCAGCAAAGACAGAGACAGGTCATTGGAGTGCAGTCACCCAGTGGAACAAGCGGGACTTTTAAGCAGAATGAAAAGCAGTGGGGTGACAGAATCTGATACTTGCAAAGATGGTCCTGATGCTCCTTCAAGAACAGCCAGTAGAAGACCAGCATAGAGAGAGCTGCTCGAAGTCTTCATTCATCTAGGCGAGGGGTCATTGTGGCCTGGATCAGCGTGGTGCACAGGAGTGAACCCACATTACTGGGCTCCAGCTGCATTCCAAAGACAGAGCCTAAAGGGCCTCCCAGCTGTTAGGAAGCAGAAGGTCAAAGGTCTAAGGGTTTTCTTCTTCTTCCTTGGCTGTAGAGTAGAAATCAGTGAAATGAGTTCAAGGATGCCATGAAGGATTTGGCCTTGAGGAGGGAGGGAAAAATTGGCCATCAGCAGAGCGAGGAAAGCAAGCCCAGAGCTGACATGACGAAGGAGACAAGGCTCTCTGTGTGCACACCTGTCGTTCGGGATGTCTGTTAGACCCACAGGCTGTGTATTGTGCTGGCCATTGGGTGGACGAATCTGGATTTCAGGAGAGCTCAAGGCTTGCAGTACACGTAAAGCAATTGTCAGTATATACACGGTATGAGGCTGTGAGACAGGACTGGATGAGAGGGGGTAGGATGGAGAAGGGAACCGCAAGTGGACCTTGACGCTCAAATATAGGAGATCGAGAGGAAAGAGGGGTGGCCACCAAAGGGTTCCAGAGAAAGAAAATTGATGAAGGGGAGAAAAATCAGGAGAATATTGTGTCCTGGAACCAAACGAGGAAACATGTGCAGAGGAATGAGGAGTCATCCGTGTTGAAGACTCTGACATTCAAGTTAGATGAGGGCAAACGCTCATCAAGGAGTAAGCGAGGGGCCGTTCCCATGACGGGGCCAGTGCTCAGGGCAGAGCCTCAGGAGCCCTGTTGCGAAGTCCCAGATCCTTATCGGAACTCCTCTGTCTGGAAGGGAGGAGAGGATGATTTATTTCCTTAATGTAAGTGTAGAGGTGCCTGCTCAGCTTCCCATGAGAGATGTGTGTCTGCCCATTTGAATTCGCTTCTGTTCTGATTCTGGGTGTGTTTGTTTTGAGTGCGGGAGAAAAAGCATTGTGATCCTTGGTTTCTTCAAATTCTTTATTTCACTCTAATGAGGAGGTCTAGAACCCACGTCTTTTCCTTTTCTTTTTTTTTTCCTTTTCTTTGGCCCCTCCGCGCAGCCCCTTGGAGTTGAACCCAGGGACCCCAGCATAGTGTGTGTGTGCTCAGTTGCTCAGTCACGTCCAACTCTAACCCCATGGACTGTAGCCCACCAGGTGCCCTGTCCGTGGAACTTTCCAGCAAGAATATTGGAGTGGGTTGCCAGTTCCTTCTCCAGGGGACCTTCCCGACCCAGGGATCAAGCATACATCTCTTGTATTTCCTATGTTGGCAAGAGGATTCTTTATCACCACTGCCTTGAAAGCACAGAATCTTAAACACCAGACCGCCAGAGACGTCCTCTGAAGCCCTTGTCTTAAACTACACACATTTTTTAAGTGTTACCTAAAGAGAGAAAGGAAAGATGAGGGATCAGAAACAAATGAAGCTTCCTCAATGATATTGTCATATTTTAATGATAACATGCATTGACATTGTCCAGTATGCCTGCCTTGACTAGATATTTTTAAAAACTTAGGCAGAGTAGCATATAATTTAGGGGAGAACAGAAGAATCCTGATTTTTGATGCCAGTGGTTAAGTACAATGATTGACCCAGACAGGAACTCAGTGTGCCATCAGTAGAACTCTGTGCTGAAATAATAATAAAAATTCCACGAGTATTTTTTTTTTAATTATAGCATGATATAAATTACTGACCAAAATAAATGTATGGCAGTAAGTTTTGACTCAAACCTCAAAAGGTGATATTAAGCAAGTTGGCTGTATTCAGCGATTCTAGTATCATGATTTTATTTGATGAAGAAATTATTCTATGAGACTTCCTATCTAGGTGTATATATGAGGTATGGTGTCATTATGTAAACATGACTCGGTATTTAGATACAGTATATACACTGATATTTGTATTCCTGTGAGTGTTTTCTGGATGCGGGTATAAGTTGTCTAAACCTTTAATGAAGAAACAACAAAAAACAGTTTCCATGGTAAGATATATTCAGAATGGTAGGGTGTAGAAGTAACATCCTGTAACTTCAGATTCCACCTGAACCTTGTGGTCAACAGCACCCGCATCCAACTGCTTCCCATGCATTCCACAGAATGGGAAGTTTGTTTTTTGTTTCATTGCTCAGGCATGCACAGCTCACTGTGACTGCACGGACTGTAACCCGGCAGGCTCCTCTGGCCACGGGATTTCCCAGGCAAGAATACTAGTCCTGGGGGGCTGTGGTCAACATCTGCGTCCAGCTGCTTCGTGTGCGTCCCACAGAATGGGAAATTGATGTTCCTTACTTCAGGATTCCCTTTGCACGCCTTCCGCGTGTCCCAAGAGCCTGGGATTTGCAAACATCTAGTCTAAACTACCTTAGGATGTGCAGGACTAAATGTGCAAAAGTGTGTGTGCACCCGTGAAAGCCTGTGAGACTCTGGCTTTCACACAGCATATTGCCATTTACAGCTCGCTGCAGGAGCACAGGGGAGCAGTAAGGGAACGACGTTTGCTGAGAGTGATCGTCTGTGCCCATCTCACCTTCATCTTTTGCGTGCATCCCAAGGAATTCGAACGCCCAATTATTCTGGGAACCGAGGCCCAGAAGTGGAAAGCTTTAATTGTTTCTCTAAAGTGAGAAGCCACTTGAACAGCAGAATCAATTCCAAAGTAATTACTCTTCCTCAGGGTATCCCTTTAAAGTTTATCTAGTCTTTAAAAAAAAAAAAAAACCAAAAAAAACTAAAATACAGTCCTTGAACTTTAGATGGGACGTGTGAATTGAAGTTCAGAATCAAAAGAATGTTGTTTTCTCTAAGTAATCTTGGATTCTCTCCCAAGGAAAGCTGAACCACAACTAGAAAAGCAAAATTGTTTTCAAACAGTTTTCACAGTTAATGAGTGTTTCAGTGATGAACGTGCCTAGTAGGCCACACTGCTGGGTGAAGAGACGAAGTGGATGAGAGGTCGGGGGGTGGTCATCTTCATATTTAATTCTCAAGGAACTAAGCCTTCATTTACTAGATGGTGGTTTCATAAGAATATTGAAGTCATATTATAGTTGATTGTATGATTAAATGTGGCTTTCCAGATGGCTCAGGGGTAAAGAATCTGCCTGCCCATGCCATGTGGGATGTGTGGGTTTGATTCCAGTGTCGGGAAGATCTCTTGGAGAAGGAAATGGAAAGCCACTCCAGTATTCTTGCCTAGTGAAATCCCATGGACAGAGGAGCCTGATGGGCCTCCGTCTATGGGGTCACAAGGAGTTAGACATAACTTAGTTACTAAATAACAACAGCATGATTAAATGACTATGCATTCATCAAAACCTATCCTCACTTTCCAGAAACTCATAAACAGTCAATACCAATCACAGGACAGAATGTTACAAACAGGATTAGCATCTTTGGGAAAACCTAAGCTGTGGTCAGAATTAAGCTGGCCCCCACTAGAGAATGTATTTCACAGATGTGGTTAAGAGAAGAATCCGAGGGAAATAAAGGATTTTATGTTTGAGAATTCCGAGAAAGAGATTCGTTCTCCATCCACTGTTGACCAAACTCCTCAGAGAGGGACAATAAAGCTCCAGATGGGGCTGCTGCTGCTGCTGCTAAGTGGCTTCAGTCGTGTCTGACTCTGCGCAACACCATAGATGGCAGCCTATCAGGGTCCCCTGTCCCTGGGATTCCCCAGGCAAGAACACTGGAGTGGGTTGCCATTTCCTTCTCCAATGCATGAGAGTGAAAATTGAAAGTGAAAGTCGCTCAGTCGTGCCTGACCCTTAGCGACCCCATGGACTATAGCCCATCAGGCTCTTCTGTCCATGGGAGTTTCCAGGCAAGAGTACTGGAGTAAGGTGCCACTGCCTTCTCCAGATGGGTCTGGGGCACCCAGAAGCAAGGATGCTCCTCTTCTTTCTGGAGAATGTCTGGGGAGAAGGTGAAATCTAAGTTTTGGAACTGCCCATGATTTATCTAGGCATCTAGATATAAACCAGCTTCACAAATGTTCTCTTGCTTTCATATAGTGTTAGGCTGCTTCCCCTGTGACCTGGATAAGTGTGTAGAATATGAAGTGAGGCTTGTAGACTTGAGTGATGGTTTAGCAGCACCTGAGAGGATCACTGAATAAAGACCAGAGGGGACTGAGGCATCCGTGGACGTCATGATACAGAGACTGACATGAGAGGCAGATGGTTCACTCCCGGAAAGTCGCAGTCACAGTGCTTGAGTAAGTGTTGAGAACCCACTTCAGGATTTTAAAAGATGCTAAATTACCTATGTGGTATGCCACTTGCTGCCCTCCTTCTCTCTCATTCCTAAAGCTTGGAATATAGCTATAATGGCTGGTACTCCAGCAACCATCTTGTGCCAAGAGTTCATCTGCAGACAGAAACAAATTCTGGGTGGCTTGAATGGAACAATCACAGCTTAGTCCTGCATAAGATGTGGGAACCCTCATACTAGCAATAGACACCTAACCTCTAGATTTATCATCTGTGTAAGGTAAAAATTCCTCTTGTATTTCACCACTGTTTTGTATTTTATTTTTCATTACACACAATAGAACCTAAGCTTAATTGGTTCTGGTCATTTCCCCAACTTTCTGCACACTGAGATTGAAAGGCATGTCATATAGTTGCTCTCAAATGTCTCTTCATAAACCCAGCCCATTCAGCTTTTTGATGAGTCCCGTATTTCCGGAAGGTCCCTTGGGCTGCTTCCCCACATTTGGACATCCTTCCCAGAGACATCAGTGACAGCATAGTGAGAGCTCAACTCATATGCGGCCCGGGAAAAAAGTCTCTGTGCACCAGCTCTGGGAAGAGAGTCAGGGGAGAGAGAGAGAAAGAGTCAGAGATGGAAGAGTCAGACAGAGAAGAGAGGAACCAGGAGGTAAGGAATAGAGAGGGAGACCCAAGAATTTATTTCACTCACTGAACTGAACACCTGTGTGTGTGTGTATACGTGCATGTGTGTGTGTACACTAAAATCCCATCTTTGGATAAAGAAAATACTAACAAGTAAGAAATTTAAAATACATAGCAAGCAAACTAAGAAAATACAGAGCAATGAGGATTTATTAGTTTTGGGCTTTGGGCTTTGGCTTTTCACTTGATTTGTTACATACAAGTTCGTGTTTTAGGAGCTGCTTCTTTCTCACAAAATTTCTTAAATTTTAGTGCAGGTCACTTTGCTATAATACAACACGGAGTGTAGAGAAAATTTGACTGTGCTTGTTTTCCCCAGTAGACAATGATATCATTGTGGAGAGAAACAGATTTTTTTTTTTCCTATCATACTGGGGCTCTTTGTGTTCAAGTTTGGAAAGTATTTATTTTTATTCCGTAATATCATGAAGATGATCGGTGAAGTAGATTCAGCCAATGAATGAGAAAAAACAGAAAAGACCCCCAAATGTTATCTTGATTATGCCACCGAATGTTCGGGGAGAAATGGAAGTCCATCTTTAGAGTAATTGCAGCAGGAGCTTGGGCGGTTGCCCTGCCAACAAGTTGGGAAGCTTCTGTGCTGGAGGTTGGAGAAGAGGCTGATTTTCACACTTCCCAAGTGCGAAAGCGCAAGCGGGCTCTGTGGGTTTGTGAAAAGGCATCTTTTAAAATGCTGCAAGATATAGACAGAAAGTGGGACCCGTCCCAATGCCCATCAAGTGGGGAATGTGGTATATCCATACATTGGCTATATGATGCAATGGATACTGTATGGATATATCCATACAATGATATATTATCCACAACGAAAGAAATGCAATTGTGATTTACGTGGATGAATGGCGAAAGTTTTATGCTGACTGGTGGAAACAAGCCACAAGAGGCTATATACATCCTATGATTCCATTCATCCAGTGTACAGGATGGGCTAGAGACAGATGTGTCAGGAGAAATGGGAAGTACAGGGTGTCTCTCCTATGGAGGAAGAGTGATGGAAATGTACATAACTTCGGTTGTGATGGTTGCACTATTCTGTGAATATACAAAAAATACCCAACTGTACAAGATTCAGTGGGTGAACTTTATGGTGTATAAATAACTTCTCAATAAAGATATTAAACATAGGGAAGATTTTTTAGGAAATATCTTTTTTAAATAGTTTAAGACTAATTTCTTAAAACACAGTTTGTTTTTCATCCCATGTCAGGAATGAATTGCCTCTTACCTGTTGCTTGAGCTTGTTGTATGCCTCTGAAGCTATCATATAGTTGACCACATGTAGCCATCTAAATTCGGAGAAGGCACTGGTACCCCACTCCAGGGCTATTGCCTGGAAAATCCCATAGACAGAGGAGCCTGGTAGGCTGCAGCCCATGTGGTCACTGAGGGTCGGACACGACTGAGTGACTTCATTTTCACTTTTCACTTTCACGCATTGGAGAAGGAAATGGCAACCCACTCCAGTGTTCTTGCCTGGAGAATCCCAGGGACGGGGGAGCCTGGTGGGCTGCCGTCTATGGGGTCACACAGGGTTGGACACGACTGAAGCAACTTAGCAGCAGCAGCCACCATCTAAATTATGCAGTCTGGCTAAATCTGTGGTTACAATGTGATACAGCAAATATTTTCCTGTGGAACAACAGGTCCATTTTAAAATAACACATTTTATTTAATTCAATAAGAGTGTCTTTCTCAGATAAGGACTCACACCCAAGTTAACCTAAGTGTGCACAATTCAGCACAAACAGAAATATAATGATGTGAACGACACATGAACTAGTCAGTATGCAGACTCTAATCTGATTTCTCATTGAATTACATTGATGGAGGCTCCCCAGTCTTGACACCAATCAAATGTCCACAGAGTTTGGTACTTTCTTTTTCCCTGCCCTGAATAGGGATTGTTGCTGCTACTGCCAAGTCGCTTCAGTCATGTCCAACTCTGTGCGACCCCAGAGATGGTAGCCCACCAGACTCCCCAGTCCCTGGGATTCTCCAGGCAAGAACACTGGAGTGGGTTGCCATTTCCTTCTCCAATGCATGAAAGGGAAAAGTGAAAGTGAAGTTGCTCCATCATGTCTGACTCAGCGACCCCATAGACTGCAGCCTACTAGGCATAGACATAGTTGAGTCTTTCATTTTTTTCCAGACATGGCAGGGAATAAACTCTGCTTGGAGAAGGCAATGGCAACCCACTCCAGTACTCTTGCCTGGAAAATCCTATGGATGGAGGAACCTGGTAGGCTTCAGTCCATGGGGTCACTAAGAGTCGGACACAACTGAGCGACTTCATTTTCACTTTTCACTTTCATGCACTGGAGAAGGAAATGGCAACCCACTCCAGTATTCTTGCCTGGAGAATCCCAGGGATGGGGGAGCCTGCTGGGCTGCTGTCTGTGGGGTCTCACAGAGTCGGACCCGACTGAAGTGACTTATCAAACTCTACTTGAAGCTATTACTTTAAAGGACATCAATAGAATACCTTTATGTAAGTCTGTAAGGCACTCTTGTAGATACTGTGGGGAATAAAACAACCCCCCAAACCCCTGCCTTCAAAAATCTTAACTTCTAATTGGAGAGAGTTTATTGACCAATAAGAAGTTAATATAACTATTATCAGAAGGTGACCCCATAGATGACACCCATGTGAACCTTCAAGGCAGCTTGGGGTTTATTATAGGCCTGAAAATATACACAAGGAATTAAGCTCAAGCAAAGTATAAATACAATCCTGTTGTCAGCTAGGCACAGATTTTGACATGTGCAACTGACTATTTCTGCTCTTCTCCTATTATATCTGTATTTTTAAATCTCTACTGTTGCTATCCAGGCCCCAAGCAACTAAAAAATAATGTTAGTGTAATTTTAGGGTATGCGTGCTTAGTTGCTCAGTCATGTCCAACTCTTAGTGACCCCTTGGACTGTAGCCCGCCAGGCTCCTCTGTCCATGGGGATTCTCCAGACGAGAATACTGGAGTGGGTTGCCATGCCCTCCTCCAGGGAATCTTCCCAACCGTGGGATCAAATCCCCATCTCCTGCACTGCAGGAAGATTCTTTATCAGCTGAGCCACCAGGGAAGTCCATTGGTTACTCCTGTTGCTGCTGCTGCTAAGTCGCTTGAGTTGTGTTGGACTCTGTGTGACCCCATAGGTGGCAGCCCGCCAGGCTCCTCTGTCCCTGGGATTCTCCAGGCAAGAATACTGGAGTGGGTGGCCATTTCCTTCTCCAATTGGTTACTCCATGTGAGACCAAGTCTACATCAAGGAGCTTAATGACAATGTGAATCAAAATGGGAGAGTGGAATTAAAGTGGCAATTATGCCATAAAATTGGGCTTTCCTGGTGGCTCAGACAGTGAAGAATTTGCCTGCAATGCAGGAGCCCTGGATTCGATCCCTGGGTCAGAAAGATGCCCTGGAGGAGGAAATGGCAACCCACTCCAGTATTCTTGCCTGGAGAATCCCCACAGACAGAGGAACTTCGTGGGCTATAGTACATGGGGTCCTAAAGAGTTGGACACAACTGAGCAACTAAACACAGCACAAGAGTAACGTATAGAAGGAAGTAGAGAGGGCTGATAGTCTGCCCATTGTGGGTTCCAGCCCAAAGCTCTATTTCTGTACTCGTTTCTCACGCTGGGAAATCCTGACTTGCCTTTACTTCTTTTTTTTTCTATCTGGTGACTAACACAGATGTTCTGCTTACTTGTCCTTAGGTCCCCCTTTTGGTGACATGTCTACTTGTCCTGTTTTCATAGGGCATTTGGGGGAGAGGAGCTTCCTAACTTTTCCAAACTATCATTCTTTGGGCTTCCCTGGTGGCTGAGATGGTAAAGAATCCTCGTGCAAGGAGAGAGACCTGGGTTCGATCCCTGGGTTGGGAATATCATTCTTTAGACAATTACATTTTCTTGCCATCAGACCTTGGAGGTGTGCCCATATTT
The DNA here is from genome assembly GCA_006410615.1 of Neotragus moschatus. Taxonomy (NCBI): domain Eukaryota; kingdom Metazoa; phylum Chordata; class Mammalia; order Artiodactyla; family Bovidae; genus Neotragus; species Neotragus moschatus. The sequence goes on from SJYA01002829.1 coordinate 1,006,437, forward strand.
CCATCCTTCCTACTCCCCTCTCCCCATCATGTTGATCTATAGCCTGGTACATCGCTATGGTTTCAGAGATTACAGAAAATTATCTTGCACATAAAAAACTTTCCTAATGTTTATTGCAACTTTAAGAACACACACTGAGTGAATCAAGTGAATTCGGAGCAGACTAACCGTGTCGGAAATTCTGTGATGTCAAGGTGGCCCAGTGAGAAATCAATTGCAAAAGTAAGTGTGATTTATAGATCATTGCAGCACAAGACAGAGTGTGACCCCTTCACCCCTGGTGCCTGGGTGAAGTCTGGATGATGTGGGCTGACTCTACAGCGTAAGGAAACAAAAAGTCGTCGGGAGTGACTAAGCACTGCGCTGGGGGTGGTGCTCAACTAGGCCTTCAGATTGTACTTTCCAGAGGCTGTAGCACAAGCTCTGAGGAGCTAGGGCCCCCCGTGAAGCAACACAACTCTCCAGAGTATTTTGCCCTGGGAGATTCTGCCATCCACACTCCCTGAGAGCCAGCAAATTGGGCGAAAGCTTTCCTGTGTCTGAGTGTCAGTTTTAGTTGCTAGTTTTTCAAGTCTGCACCAGTTTTGTGGTCTTGCCGTTCATGGGCCAATAGGGATCCATTTTTCCTGAAAATCAACAGCAATTCTCACAGAAAATCTTTCAAAAGGGGAAGGGTTGGGGAGGGGAGATTGGGAACTGATACTAGATTGCTAGAAAGGAGGTGAAATGGAAGATGTGCAGAAAGTGGCTAGCTCTACGTTTCACAGGCAGAAAACGCACAAGGAGCTCAGACCTCTCTGAGGTTAAAAGGTGCCAAGGGCATTTTCCATCTCTGGGACGCGAGGTCAGGGTCTGGCAGAAAAGGTGGTGGTTCTTCATTAGTCTCTAAGGATGGGAAACAAGTCCCTCCCTTTCAAGGCTCCAGCCTTCCTTTATGGGGTGAAAAGCGTGTGCACAGCCCCGGAAGTTAGGAACACGGAGCTTCGTTGCCTAGCTTTCGAGGTTCCTGTTGCTAAGCCACCAAGGGAGCAAGTGGACCATGGTCAGAGCAGTGCCAGCCCTGGGGCAGAGCTGGTTACAAAATCACCCACAACACCAGCCCCCTGCAGCTCCAGAGCCAAGGAAGCCTGTCCAGGCCCTTCACCCTGGACAGCCTAACATGCAGGGTGTCTTCTCTGTGGCCGCTCACTACAGGAATAATATCTGTGACGCTGGAAGGCCGTTTCTGTTGAACTTCTTAAACACGTTTTGAGTTTGATTGCATTTAATAAATGTTCACTTCTTGGAATACTTTTTGGGATTCTCTGCATTTGCAAAATCTTTAAAGGACCAACTTAATACATATTTATGGACTCTGTTCTCGATGTAAGACATCCATAGCATGTTGTGCTGTGGATATATTCACACCAGTGTTGAAAATCTACTTATGTTAACTGAGATGTACAAAGAAACTACAGTATAGCTTTTTTATATTCTATATTTGATCCGGCTTATTCTACAAACCTCACCCCAGTGGATACTAAAAAAAAATGAGAACCATCTCTCCTAGACTTAACAGTTTCCTTTCCATAAATAAACTTTAACTATCTAAGCTTAATTCCTTTTTAGGGATGAAATAAATCAAATAACTTTGTTGTTGTTTTCAGTCACTAAGTCGTGTCTGACTCTTTGCGACCACATGGACTGTAGCGTGCCAGGCTTCCCTGTCCTTCACTATTCCCAGAGTTTGCTCAAATAACTTGGTCCCCAGTAAACACTCAGTCTCAGAGTTCTGCCTCCTTCGCCTTCTCCCCATATTGAGGTCTGGGTGAAAAGTGGGGGTTCATGTGTGTTCACAGCACTTGACATGGGATTGGGAGGGTCTCCTGACCTCTAGTAGGTCCTGGAGTGGGTATCATCACCGTGGCCCACCAGGTGGCTCCCCTGCTGGCTGCCTGGAGCTTTGTTGGCATTGCCTGATGGTTCTTCCTCCTGTGTGGTCCCTCCACACCTCACTTCCTGCAGGCACTGGCAAGCACTCACAGTTCTCGTTTGATCTCTGCCCTACAGTTTTCCTGGAAGTCTTTTCTTTCTTGTTCACTTTTCCCCCTCTGCTGCTACTTGCGCATCCGTCGAGAGGCTTGGGGGAATCTCAGGACCCTTCCTGCCCGCACTGGGAAGGGCTGGCTTCTAGAAGTGCTGTCTCTCTGTCCAGCCAGACTGATGTCTTGTTTCCAGGGATGATGCCTCATCTGCAGTGGAGCACAGGTTACCGGGGTGCTGTCTCCTGCAAGATTCCCAGTGGACAGTGGGTCAGTGGGCTTCCTCTGCTGATTTCCATTCCACTACTAATCTGCAGAGATGGTTTAGAGTGCATCCATAGATGCTTTGATACTCTTTATACAAAAGTGGTACTTAACCTTCCCTTGCAAAAGGATCATCCTTAGAGACTCTTGTCTAAAGAGTGGATACGTCACTTTTCAGGCTAGCCAGCCAAGAGGAAACTGGGTTTGCCTGTTCTCCTAATCTCTCTCTCTATTGATTCCTATTGATTTTAATCTCTCTCTCTTTCAACTGAGCCTCCATATAGGAAGTCCAGCTATCTTGAATTTATCAGATTGAGAGACAAGGCAGAGATCTCTCAGGGTTGGAGATAAATGCTGAGGAGCGCTCCTCTACCTCCCCGAGAAGTTGAAGTCCTTCCAGTCCAGGCACCATCCTTCCAAAGATGCCAGGCTCCAGCAGTGTTGACTCAGCTGACAGCATGGAGCAGAGTCTGCCCAGGCTGAGGATACAGGCTCTTTAAGATGCTAGGTTTCAGGATGGTGTGTTCCAAACCTGCAATAACTGGGACATACTCTCACTTTCCCTTCTTCTTCTTCTTCCAATGCAAACAGCCAACTCATTGTAAAAGACCCTGATGCTGGGGAAGATTGAAGGCAAAAGGAGAAGGGGGTGACAGAGGATGGGATGGCTGATGGCATCACTGACTCGATGGACATGTGTTCAGCAAATTCTGGGAGATGGTGAAGGACGGGGAGCCAGGCGTGCTGCAGTTCACGCGGTTCACGGTTGGACACAACTTAGCAACTGAACAACCGTAAACTGGGGCTTGGACTTCACAGGGTAGGACAAGATCCCTCTGTTGCAACCCTGCTTTCTCTTAATCAGCCTCTTTTTTCCCAATTACCAAAAACCTGAAGGCATAGGCTCTCCATTTCCTGCTAGAGTCTTACTAAAGTTTTTCCTTCTTAAAGTCTATGATTAGTGTAGCAAAGCCTGTCTCTCAGTCCATCAAACTGGAGCTAAATGACCCCAGACAAACACAGAGTTTTATTTCTACAAAGCTTGGCTTTTAAGATTCTTGTCTAGTGTAAGATTCAAGGCCTTCTGTGATGAGAAAGCTGATCTGTGACTCGCTGTTCAACACCTCATTCTCCTTCCTTGGGATCTTCAGGCTCTTTGCTTAGCCAAGGAGAGAGAAAGTGACCAGGGAAGGCGAACCAAAGGGGAGATGATGGTGTGTCACCTGGTCAAGATTAGAATCGCGTCTGCCTGAGATGAAGAAGCAGAAAACATGCTCCCTGTCCTTGAATAGCTTTTGAGTTATTTCAAGAAGCAAGAAACAGATACAGAAAAATACTCACACACTGAAAGCTTGGATTGTCAGTTTCCAAGGGAGTGATGCAAACAGTACTTTTGTACACAGGGAGTGAGATCATTTGGGCCTGGAGCTATGAAAGATGGTCCCGGGGGGTAGACTTGACATAGTCCCCAAAGCCAGACAAGACAGATGGAACAATAGGGTGAAGAAATTGCAAGAGTGACCAGGTAGGGGAAGCAAGGTGAACTGAGCAGAGATGAAGCATCTGGAAGGCAAGACGTGTGTGCAGGGTAGAGCCTCGGAGAATTTGAGAGAAGTGCTTGTGTACATGTCCAAGGGACCAGGAGGAAATTGGAATAGTGAGTGGCGGTGGGTTGAATCAACAACTGAGGAATTCGCATCATCCTTGTCAGTGTCACTGGGGTTCAGGATAAAGATTTTGAGCAAGAAGATGCCACTGTCTGAACAAGATTTATAAATATGATTGATTCTGCCAATAGTACATGGGGTGAGTTAGAGATATCAAAATGCTACGAGAATCCGCAGAAGCAGACTCTGCTGCAATATATGTAAAGTTCTTAAAGCAGAGTATGGAAGGTGTAACTGTTCCGTTTACGTTAGTTATTGTTATCAATACTGCTTTTACTCCGACTGACACCAATAGGGAAGCTGTATTCTTCAAGGTGGTGCTTCCCTGGTGGCTCTGTGGTAAAGAATCTGTCTGCCAGTGCAGGAGAGGCAAGGGATGCAGGTTTGATCCCTGGGTCAGAAAGATCCCCTGGAGGAGGAAATGGCAACCCACTCCAGTATTCTTGCCTGGAGAATCACATGGACAGAGAAGCCTGGTGGGCTACAATCCATCAGGTCACAAGAGTCAGACATAACTTAGCGACTGAACACACACACACACACACACACACACACACACTCTTCAAGAGAATGATTATGCACTGGATTGAAACAAATGAGTAGAATTTATAAGTAAATAGCTAGCATCTATATTAAGAAAATGTTGTAACAAGAAAATACTGAAAACAGAAAAGTGACATGACTACTGATAATCTATTTGGGGATCAGTTTGGTTAAAATATTAATTAAGGATGTTCAAATTTAAAATTTTGTTTGGACACAAATCACCATATGCCTTCAACGTTCTGGTAAATAATTTATATAATGATAATAACAACTTAATATATGCCAAGTACTAAACACTTTACATTTTCCCAGCTTAATATTCACAATAAACCATGAGATAAGTAGTACCTTTAAGCCTGTACTACAAAGGAGAGAATTCAGGTCAGTTGCAAATCTGAAAGGTGGTATAGTTAGGTGTCAAACCTGGCTCTGTCGAACTGAGCTTGAGTTTTAATTATTCTCTTTGTATCACTTTAGATTTTAGTAAGTCCAGGGGGAGCCAATAAAAATCTTAGCAATGGAAGGTAATATAAATAAAACTGTAGTTGAGGAAGGTTCTGCTGGCTCTAGTGTTTTGGAGAGATTGATTGGATAGAAACTAGAATCTGGAGACCATAAAAAGGGTTATTACATGATTTGGTGCAAGTAACATGAACCTGAACCATGATGGATGTCATGGAATTAGAGATACGTCAAGAGTAGGGACAAACAGAAGATTGGACATGGAAGATGATGGTGATGTTTCAAAGTATAGTAAGATATTGATAGCAATATTCAAAAAAAGAAAGTTCAGAAGACAGTATGGATTGTTAGAGCCTGGGAGGAAGGGATGGAGAAGGGAGAAGACAATGGACCTGATGGTGAATGTGCCTTCATTTAAGTTTCTGTTTATTGCAACCTGCTGGAAATGTGTCAAAAGCTGGTTGAATAAATAGTCTGGAGCTCAACATGTAGGAATGAGTGTAATTTATACAGGCGTTTTTGAAATATCTGACAGCTTTTGAGGTAAAATGAAAACATGAAATTTTGGACTAACAAAACAATACTAAATAGGTGATATGAGCTATTTTCTAAATATTTCCCCAAGTTACCCATCTTGGCAGTGATCATTCAGTGTGTTCAAAGAACTAGGTGGCTTTCTAAGTCTCCGTAAGAGGTCAGATGTCTTATAAGGTCAGCTCAACTCCAAATGTGACTAAATTAACCTAAAGTCGTGTTTTTGGCAATGAAAACAGATCTAGCACAAGGAAGTGCTATAATGATGAAGCCCCACCAGGTGACTGGTAGGAAGTTCTGAGTTAGGAGACCACATCCTGAGGGTTTGTCAGTATCCCTCCAGTGTCCTCTGGCAGAAAGAACAGTCTCTGCCGCTAATGACTCGTCCTCATTATCTTCATAAAAATCACTGTAAAACAGAGAACTCTGACTCATCCAGCCACTACAGCTTCACATGTCATTTAAAAATCACTGAACTCCTTACCCGTTTGCTCTAACAGCAACCTCCTGGTCCTGATTTGGTTCCCAACAGATGGACCTGGCATTGATGGTCATTCAGCAATCAAAAGTCTCATGAACTCACCGAAAGAGTTGTCTTCCTTGGCTTGTGTTTTCTCTGGAAAATTGATAAAAAAGAAAAAAAAAGAGAGTTAAAAAAAAATCTACACAGCTGATCAGGTGCTGGATTTAGAATCAATATATATTAATAGAGAAGCAAATTCCCCTCAAGACAGTTCTTTAAAAAAAAATTGTCCATCTCGCCCTTGTAGTTTTTTTCTTTAAACATCACATAGACATGGTAGAGATAAGTCTGCGCCATATGTAAGATTGCCAGTGCGTTGAGGGTGGAATGGAGAGAGAGAGAGAGAGAGCATTGAAAAAGAATGGAAAACTGATAATATTGGCTATGTTGCTGCTGTTTAGTTGTTAAATCATCTGACACTTTTGTGACCTCATGGACTGTAGCCCGCCAGGCTCCTCTGATTCTCCAGGCAAGAATACTGGAGTGGGTATCCATTTCCTTCTCCAGGAGATCTTCCTGACCCAGGACTCGAACTTGTTTCCTGCATTGGCAGGTGAACTCTTTACTGCTGGGCCACCTGGGAAGCCCATAATGTTGGCTGTAAGGAGACGGGAATGTGTTGGAACCCATTCAAGGATAGAGAGAAAGTGCACATAGGGAGAAGAATAAGAAAAGTATCACATCCTAGCAGCCAAGACAAGAAATAGCTTGTAGGTCAAGTGCTGCAGAGGATAATGTTACATAAGGAAAAATAAAGTGTATTGAATTTACCAGTAGATGGTTAAGAAAAACGTGGTTTGAATAAAGGGTTAGAGCCATAAGCTGGATTTTAAAGTCATGTAAGAAGTTGAGGACATAAAGAATTGTGATGGCAGTCAGTTCTTTTTCATAAGTCTGATGTGTAGAATCAGGTAAAACATGAGACTGTGGCTTTTGGCTAGAGAGAAGGTCCTGTGTGTTTTCACAGAAGGGGGTTGGCATGGTGTGGAGGGTTGTAGGTATATGCACAACTCAGCAAGATGAGCGTGGAAAGTGCGGGCTGATTCTTTCCCCTGGGGTGGACATGCGCATTGTTTCCCCAAATAGACACTGTGCTTTATACCTGAGGCTGTTACAGAAGATGTTTTTATTTGGGGAGAAGTCTCCTTGAAATTGCATTTTTTAAAAGGAGATATCTATAAAATGTTATGACAACTTCTTGAACAAATGTCACATTTTGAACTTTCATAGCCAGTGTTCATATTTCCACGATCTTCCCAATGTCAGGATATTTTATTTTAGCAGATTCTGCATGGTAGGGAATGGAGTGATAAATGTCAGTTTCTTAACTGTATTAAGTGGGATTCTCCCTCCATCTCCGTTGCATTGCAGATGAAGCTCATGTCATTAACTAGGGCTTATCAGGAAAGCCCTGGATCATTTGAGTGGCAGTTGAGGATTTTACAAATAGCAGATCAATTCAAGTGCTTTTCTCTCACTCTTTGTTTTTCTTGACAGCTCTGCATAATCCAACACTCTTAAGGACTCTCTCCTTCTAGAATACACTCTTCTCAGGAATTTTGCTTTCTCACGAGCTGACTTTCTTTCCCTGAATCTGAATGCTCCTTTTAGTTCTTCTAAAGTGGCTCCTCCCACTTGCTTCACCCCTGTTTTGGATTTATGCCAAATTTCAGCCCCTTTTTAAAAAATTTTCTCTAGAGATATTTTCCATCCTTGTCTCACCCAATCTGATATCTATCACATTTATATGACATGCTGTTATGTTTTGTCAGCACATTTGTTTCTGTTGTTTTTTGTACCACATACCACATTTTATTGCAAAGTCCATCTTTACTTCAACATGCAGGCTTCATTGGACAGTCGTGTCAGACTCTCCACGACCCCATGGACTGTAGTCCGCCAGCCTCCTCTGTCCATGCGATTCTCCAGGCAAGAATACTGGAGTGGGTTGCCATTTACTCCTCCAACCTCAATAGTCCTGCCGTGAGTATCATGAGTATAAACCATCTCTCCAAGAGCAACATTAGCCATGATCCTGCTCTGAATGCAAAGTACTTAGTCTTGCTTGTCTGCACAAATGTGGGCAGTTTCATTGTTCATATCACACACATATACTCAAAACCACAATATTTTTGCCTGCTGCTAAGTCACGTCAGTTGTGTCCGACTCTGTGTGACCCCATAGACGGCAGCCCACCAGGCTCCCCCATCTCTGGGATTCTCCAGGCAAGAACACTGGAGTGGGTTGCCATTTCCTTCTCCAGTGCATGAAAGTGAAAAGTAAAAGTGAAGTCGCTCAGTCGTGTCCAACTCTTAGTGACCCCATGGACTGTAGCCCACCAGGCTCCGCCATCCATGGGGGTTTCCAGGCAAGCGTACTGGAGTGAGGTGCCATTGCTTTCTCTGATACTTTTGCCTAGGTCTTATTAATTTCACAGCAGATATAAACCTGAGCAAATGTTTGGTGACTATCAAAAATCCTACATTATGTACCTGTGTATACTGATGTCTATCCTAGGATCTCTATCCTAGCCCATGAAGGAGCTGACCTCAGGCAAAGATGCTGTAAGGTTGTAGCAGTCGGAGTGTCTAGCCTGTCTAGAAAAACAAGAACAGAGGGGATGACAATGAAAGTACTATATGTGAATGTCCAGGTATCCCAAATTATTTTGCTTTGGTTTCATAATTTTTAAATATTAGGTCTCTAATAGGGAGTCAATAGTTGATTCAGTCATTTTGTCCACCCGGGTTCCTCTCTTTCTGTGTAACTAATCTGGAGCCTTAGTGGTGTCTGTCGCAGTTCTACGGTCTGCAACATCCTTCATTCAGTGTACCCTGGGCTACACCCCTCTCCTGTTCCTCTGAAGACATCCTTTGTTGCGTACACACACACACTCTCCCACAAAAGCAATATAAGCTACAGATTAGAAAAGTACTAGTTGATCTCAAAGTATTATTTTTTTTCCTAATTGAAGACACTTTACCTTAAGAAGGGGCTTCCCTGGTTGCTCAGATGGCAAAGAATCTGCCTGTGATGCAGGATACCTGGGTTCAGTCCCTGGGTTGGGAAGATCCCCTGGAAAAGGAAATGGCAACCTACTCCAATATACTTGTCTGGAGAATCCTGTGGACAGAGGAGCCTGACAGGCTCAAGACCATGAGGTCACAAGGAGTTAGACAGGACTGAGCAACAAATACTTTTTCACTTTTCACTTTTATCTTAAGAAAAAAAAATTATACATGGACTTTATTACATGGCAAGGTAATGCCATGATGCTGTCCTTAAACCTTGCGGTCTTTAAAACTTTCATTTCTTAAAACTCACTTGTTGGATAGCAACATCTACAAATAATGAGCTGAGTTTGAAGCCGAACCTTCAAAATAAAACCCAGGTTCTTGAAATTCTAGCGGTCTGGTCTGACAGTGTGCTGTCAGAGGAGAAAACACAGAGGAGTCTTGATCTATCCAGGAGGCGTCCATCCGGCATCACGTACTGGGGAGAATGCTGCTTTCATTCTCAAAATCACACCAAGTTTGAGTTGCTGGTGCTCAGTATTGCTTGTTTCTGGGTAGTGGAATACCCTGTTGCTGAATGATGCTCCGGGAACTCTATTGATAGAAGTGGATACTGCTTTGACAGGAAAAGGGGCCAGATTTCCTGTTGTGGCAGAGGAGATTAGGTGGCATATGTCATTTGAAAAAAAAAAAAAAAAAAAGAAAAAGTACTGCTCACACAACATATTTCAGAACCGCTTCTCCCTTGGCGAGTCTAAAATAGACATGTGGGAAATAGCAGATGATTCATGGGCCACTTGAAATATAGTCATGAGCATAGATGTACCAGGACTGTACAACAGGTCTTCACATCCCTCAGCAAGGAGGAGAGGCTGGAATTGGGTTAATCCTGTGAAATTAGATATAAAAGTGGAATAAATTGAATATACTTGGCAACTCTTCTCCAGATCTGCAGGGATATATTTTTATTTTCTGTGAGTATTGGAAAGAAACGGGCTTGGGATAAGAGATGAAATTTTCGGTGAGAGGGAACTTAAGCATGTATCCTCGGAAAAAGACTGCTGCTGGAAATTGTGGAATGAGAGACAACAACAACAAAAAGATGTAATAAATAACGAAGAACTAAGTGTGACCCAAAGTACTTTTGTGTGCTTTTTAAATTAACTTTTATTGGAGTATAGTGGCTTTAGAATGTTGTGTCAGTTTCTGCTGTATGGCAAAATGAATCCACACTACATAGCCGAATATGCCCTCTCTTTTAGATTTCCTTCCCATTTAGGTCACCAGAGAGCACTGAGTAGAGTTGGCCAAGCTAACCAGTAGGTTCTCATTACTTACCTCTTTTATACATAATATCGATAGTGTATTGTCGATACACTAGTTGCAAAGCAGAAACAGAGACGCAGAGGCAAAGAACAAATATATGGATATCAAGGGGTAGAGGGAGGAGCTGGAGAAAGTGGAAGTTTGGAATCGGTTTACCTGTTTTCTTAATAATAATCATTCCTTTACAACTTATTGGAAACTAAAGACTGCTTCTTAATATCTTCTGCTGCTGTTAGGTGCATACTATTTCTGTCCTTTATTGTGCCCATCTTTGCATGANAAAGAACAAATATATGGATATCAAGGGGTAGAGGGAGGAGCTGGAGAAAGTGGAAGTTTGGAATCGGTTTACCTGTTTTCTTAATAATAATCATTCCTTTACAACTTATTGGAAACTAAAGACTGCTTCTTAATATCTTCTGCTGCTGTTAGGTGCATACTATTTCTGTCCTTTATTGTGCCCATCTTTGCATGAAGTGTTCCCTTGGTGTCTCTAATTTTCTTGAAGAGATCTCTAGTGTTTCCCATTCAGTTCTTTTCCTCTATTTCTTTGCATTGATAGATGAGGAAAGCTTTCTTATCTCTTCTTGCTAGTCTTTGGAACTCTGCANACTTGACTTTTCCTGAAGTCCCTATTTTCAGTGGCATTTTCCAAGGAGAAATTAGAAGTTATTTAACGAAGATTCAAAGCCTCACTTGGCAACAAATAACACGCACACCTTAGAGATTGGACCCTTCCCCCTGTTTCTATACTTGTGAACCAGACCACCCCCATACATATCTGTTACCTCCACAGCTGTATAAGTAGAAGTGCAGCCTCATCTCTCATTGACTCATTTCTATTTTAACTCATTCAAATAGTTGGGAGTTTTGTTACTAATTGGCTCATCTGAGAAAAGCTATTAATATTTAAGAATCAAAAAATTATCTTCAGGTCTCACTATTCAGTATAAATTAATTGAATACGAACATACAGTTTTTATTTAATTTTCTTCCAATGTCATACTATGATATTCCCTCAGAAAATTTCCCAATACCATCTGACACTTCATCTCTTTTCCCACTAATCTCCTGAAGCTGAGATATACACAGAAAACAAAAAGTAAAAGTTCCCGTTACCTAGTTCAACTTTTTAATTACTAGCATAATTTTATATACCACAATTACGTGATTCTTTCCAGTAGCATTTTAAAATGCCCATGGCTGATTCAATAAAATTAAATATATCAGTGTTTTTAAAGCATTCTTGCCTGCCTCTTTTTCCCTACCGCAAAAAAACTAATGAAATTCTTTAAAGAATACCATCACTTACCAGCAGATTTGAGCATTGCTGAGGTAGGTGACTATATTAGTTTCCTGTTGCTGGTGTAAAAACCATCATGAAGTTAGAGGCTTAAAGAAATGGAAAATCATTGTTTTACAGCTATGTAGATCAGAAGTCCAAAATGAGTCTTACTGCTGCTAAGCTGCTAAGTCACTTCAGTTGTGTCGGACTCTGTGCGACCCCATAGACGGCAGCCCACACACAGGCTCCCCCGTGCCTGGGTTCTCCAGGTAAGAACACTGGAGTGGGTTGCCATTTCCTTCTCCAGTGCATGAAAGTGAAAAGTGAAAGTGAAGTTGCTCAGTCATGTCTGACTTAGCGACCCCATGGACTACAGCCTACCAGGCTCCTCCGTCCATGGGATTTTCTAGGCAAGAGTACTGGAGTTGGGTGCCATTGCCTTATGGGATTAAAATCAAGGTATCAACAGAGCTAATTTCTTTCAGAAAACCAAAGGGAGAAATCATCTCTTGCATTCGGCCAGCCTTCCAAAATAGTAAATAGAATATTTTAAATCTTTAACATAAAAGTCTGGTATCTTCCTGTGTGTTGTTACTCCCTGAGAGAAACTTAGTAGTCAAGTGACTTTAAGTCTAATAGAACACTGGTAGTGCTGTATATTAGTTGATATTCACTCAGGGCTTTACAGTTGGGGTTCAGTTCAGTTGAGTCACTCAGTCTTGTCCAACTCTTTGTGACCCCATGGACTGCAGCATGCCAGGCGACCTTGTCCATCACCAGCTCCTGGAGCTTGCTCAAACTCTTGTCCATCAAGTCGGTAATGCCATCCAACCATCTCATCCCCTGTCATCTTCTTCTCCTTCCACCTTCAGTTTTTCCCCAAATCAGGGTCTTTTCCAATGAGTCAGTGTTTTACATCAGGTAGACAAAGTATTGAGTTGCAGCTTTAGCATCAATCCTTCCAATGAATATTCAGGACTGATCTCCTTTAGGGTNCAACCATCTCATCCCCTGTCATCTTCTTCTCCTTCCACCTTCAGTTTTTCCCCAAATCAGGGTCTTTTCCAATGAGTCAGTGTTTTACATCAGGTAGACAAAGTATTGAGTTGCAGCTTTAGCATCAATCCTTCCAATGAATATTCAGGACTGATCTCCTTTAGGGTGGACTGGTTGAATCTCCTTGTAGTCCAAGGGACTCTCAAGAGTCTTCTCCAACACCACAGTTCAAAAGCATCAATTCTTTGGTGCTCAGCTTTCTTTAAAGTCCAGCTCTCACATCATACATGACTACTGGAAAAACCATAGCTCTGACTAAGTAGACCTTTGTTGGCAAAGTAATGTCTCAGCTTTTTAATATGCTGTCTAGGTTGATCACAGCTTTTCTTCCAAGAAGAAAGCTTTTATACCAAGGAGCAAACAATACAGTACAACCTCAATAACAGTTGGGGTTATGCTACATTAACTCACCTAAATGGACTTCAATTATTTAAAAACATGCTTTTATTTCTCACCACACACACAAAATGATAATTGTGTGATGTAATAGAGGTATTAGCTGATGCTGTGGTGGTAATCATATTGCAAAATACAAATATATCAACATGTTGTATACCTTAAACTTATGCAGTATTATATGTCAAATATATTTCAATTATAAATGTATATATACTTTTTATTATAATGACTGGAAAGAGGGTATACTTTTTCTGAAAGAGGATATCAATAACAGGGTAAAATGAAACAAGCGTAGAACCATTAAACCGTAACTGTTAACTTCATCCTTTATCCAAATTAAATTTTTTCCCCTAAATGCTAACGAATAGCTAAACTGATATGACTTTATTTTCAACTCTTCTTTGTTCATATTTGTCAGTTGTTGGAAATACAAAGAGGCAAAAAAGGCCAAAAACAAGTTACAAGGAGAAAAAGGGACATGTATTTCACAAACTCAATAACTTTGAGACAATGTTACGTGAAATATGAAATTATTTTAATATGACTCTGTTTTGGTAGGTGTATCCTGATTGTTTGGCACAAGCTATTTATGCAACATTCCAGGAAGCATTTCCAGAATCTAGTAATCTCTTTAATGATGAATTTAAAGAAGACCTAGGGAATAATATTTTTCTTTGGTTGTCAGGTATGAATGTCATTTAAGTATTGATCACTACTTTGGTACCTAAAACTTTTGAATTGCAGTGTTTTGTTTACTCTAGTCAAAAATTTTATAGTTCTTTATCTTACAAAACAGAATATTGATGTCTATGTTTCAAGATAATGATTTTCTTCTGAAAATTCTGTTATAATAAAATTAATCATTATTAACTTTAGAAGGCAAATAATTTTATAGGCAGTGGAATTCTTGTAGAAACCAAAACTGCCACAGAAAGAAAACTATATGATACATATTTTATATTTGTAACAGAAGTATTTCAAGCTGCTTCTTTTAGAACACTGCTGGCATCTTTATAGCAGATAATACTGGGTAAATTCTAGAGCTAACTGAATTGTTTATTTATATAACATACCATCATTAATCAAGGGGGAAAATGTTTGAATCATGGTGTGTGTGTGTGTGTGTGTGTGTGTGTGNGGCAGCCCTCCAGGCTCCCCCGTCCCTGAGATTCTCCAGGCAAGAACACTGGAGTGGGTTGCCATTTCCTTCTCCAATGCATGAAAGGGAAAAGTGAAAGTGAAGGTGAAGTCACTCAGTCGTGTCCAACTGCTAGCGACCCCATGGACTGCAGCCTACCAGGCTCCTCCATCCATGGGATTTGCTAGGCAAGAGTACTGGAGTGGGGTGCCATCGCCTTCTTGGGAAGTTCAGGGCAGGCCTCTTCAAAATGTGACTTCGGTATATGGGTTATTTTGAATTAGAGTTTAAGAAGCCCCTGGTTCAAGAAGAAACCTTTGTCTCCCTGGGAGCAGGAAATAATACATCTCAGCTGTGAAAGGCACCCTCTGATTGCCTGGAGATGGAAGGTAACCTTATCTCCAGACACAGAGAATATAGGGCTGAGAAGGCTATATAAACAGTGTTACTTCTTCACCAGTTTACTACCGCATGCCCAAACTTCTTTGCATTGTAGTTCCTCACAAATTTATTGTTTCTCTGTCTAAAAGACATAAAACTGATTGCTTTGGTCACTTCATTGAGTGTCCTTTTTCTATGAGTTTCCATAAAAAAAAAAATCTCTCTTGCATCATGCATGCTAAGTTGCTTCAGTCTTGTCTGACTCTTTGCGGCCCTATGGACTCTAGCCCTCCAGGCCCCACTATCCGTGGAATTCTCGAGGCAAGAATACTGGAGTGGATCGCCATTTCCTTCTCTAGGGGATCTTTCTGATCCAGGGATAGAATCGGCTTCCCTTAAGTCTCCTGTATTGGCAGGAGGGTTCTTTACCACTAGCACCGCCTGGGAAGCCCTGTCTTAGGTTAATTTAATCATTAGATCAGCCAAGGAACCTAGAAGAGAAGAAAAGCAAAGTTTCCTCCTCTTCAAGAGCATGGTAAAAACTCATGTTGTCTGGAATGATGAACTGAATGTATTAGTCAAATGTCAGTTTAAAATCACAAAAATAGACATTCTGTTCATGTTCAAATTTTTCTGTGTACAATATAAATATTTCCCTCACTTACTGTATTTCAACTGATTAAATTATTGTTTAGTGCTTGCTTTTTAACCAAATTTTTAGCATTTTTAATTCATAGTACTTTAAAAAGAAATTTGTATGACAGAACCGTGAAAGAAAATAATCTTAAAGTAAATTTACTCAGATGTATCATTCAAGTGTTATCCTTCAGATACTGTTCTTACAAATCTATGTTTAGACAGAGTTGACTACCAGGGATCTTTGATGTTTTCACTCTACTAATTTAAAATGTAGTTTCTAAATTAGGAAAGGAGCAGGGTGATAACACGATAGGTAAGGAACAAGTACCTACACTGGTCTAACAGCGGGCTACACTAATTTTAATTCAGGAAGAACTATTTTAGTACTATTCAGATCATCAATCAGATTCCTTAAAATATATAGGTAAAATTTTTTAACCTGCTCATTCAAACTGCAGCCCTAAGACATTGTATGATGCCTAGATTCATGTAAGTTTGAATTTTAATTCCTGAACGAATTTCACAGGAATATTTGTAGCTCTGTTGTTGGTGAGATACTTTGAGATGTGGCATAAGACAGGAGTGTCCAGTTTTATGAGAAATCGGCTTTGGCAAGCGATGGATGGTCCAGAGATGCTAATTCCATGGTGTTTAAGCCCAGGTTTGCATGGAAAAGCAAGCTGGGATGTGATAGTGTGACTTCCTGTTCCCAAATATCTCTAGTACCATTGAGGCGGGGCATGCAGAGCGACACTTCTGTGTCCTGACACATGTTGCATGTCTGTAATTCCAGAAAGTGCTTCCTGGATGTGAAATCAGCTTTGAAATGAATAATCATACTCATTCAGATTAAGAAAAATAGGAAAATACTTTAAAGTTATTTATTAGTCTTTCCTATTTAATAACTATAGAATACCTACATGGTCTGGTTTCAGCTTGGTAATTTGCAAACCCAAGAAAGTTGAGCAGGGATCATATACTTTGAATCAACAGTATGGATCAAAAAAAAAAAATGATACATTTCTTTCAGGTTGCCTTTTTCCTTTTCTTCCACAGCTCAGCTGCCGTAGATAGCACCCGAGTTATCTGTTCCCGTAAGCAGCAGCTATAGATTAATGCAGTACTTTCGGGTTGCTAGGAAACAGAAATGCCCATTAAAAAATAAATGAGCAGTCTCCTCACTAAAGAAGTTTGCAAAGCATCTAATCTCCTTGTTAGTGTGTTTGTGACACAGAGGCCATCCCCAGGAAAGCGTATTTTACTGATTTCCTTATAGAAAGGAACTAGTAGCCTATTATTACACAGGTAACAATTTTTCTTAGTTACTGTAAAGATTTTAGTTTTAAGGCGGAAACATTTTCATAACTGCTCTCTCTCTTTTGTGCCTTGAGAATTCAGTGCGCAGTATTCCACACAGCATGCATATATACCTTGTATTTATTTCAGAATATGAATGGATTCCTTATTATGTGTTTGACGAAAGTAGATGAATTTTAGTGCAAGGCTGTTTGTATTCTTTAGGGAAGGAAAGCAGCAAGAGAATTCAACAGATATTAAAATGATTGCAGAAAGGAAAGAGAGTGAGTGTTTTTAAAAGTAAGTGGTCTACAAATGCGAGACTTCCTTTCTAATCGGACCTGTCAACAGGCTGAGGGTCCTTCATGAGTCAGTTAAATGTCTTGGATCTCAATTTTCTGACCTAGATACCAAATATCCATGTTTCTGTGTGTACGTGTGTTGAGGGGTTGTTAGAATAGATGTTCATCAATTCTATCACCCCTTCTTTCTACAATCATTCACTGAGAATTTACTATAATCACCATGCTTCAGAAATTCCGGTTTAAAAAATCCTTGACTTGAGAAAGTTTCACAGCGTGATGGAGAGGATAAACACGAAACAGACAATTAAAATATTCGAGGCAACTGTAATGCTGGAGTTAGGATTTCCCTGTAGCTCAAACAGTAAAGAATCTGCCTGCGAGGCGGGAGACCAGGGTTCAATCCCTGGGTTGGGAAGTTCCTCTGGAGAAGGGAATGGCAATCCACTCCAATGTTCTTGCCTGGAGAATTCCATGGACAGAGGAGCCTGGTGGGCTACAGTCCATGGGGTCTCAAAGAGTTGAACATGACTGAGCAACTAACACAGTCCCCAGTAACACACAGGAGTAAGGACAGGACGTATCACGATATTTTAATTGGTTTATCTCACACTGAATCTGTTCTCTGGCCCACTGACACTCCCTCCCATTCTTCATATTCCTGCTGCCTCTATGCAGACACTTACATGGACACTTACCCTGTGGAACAAAGCCTGATGACCGTGCCAGTAAATAGCTCTCTGGGGGTCAACAATTTTATCAGGTATAGAGTCTTAGCTAGGAACCTACGCTAATAGAATTCTTATAATTCCTGTTTCTGGGATTGGTCAGACCCTTGCAATACATCTAAAATTTCATCAGGTAGTGTTTGTTTTCTCTTTCTAAGAAACAGCAATTTGGCTGCTAATTTTATAACTTTCCATTTATTTATTTTGTTTGAGAGACAGGTAGTTTGGTTCAAAGGGATTTCTAACGTCTCTGGAATTCAGAGTTAAAAACTGTGGTATCAGAAATATTGGGAGATATTTGGAGTTGTTTGTATGATGGATGCATTGGTAACAATATTTCACATCTTCTCTTCGGTTCTTCAGTACTGTAACATAAGCAGTATTTTGGCTTCTCCAGTGGCTCAATGGNGGATTTCTAATGTCTCTGGAATCCAGAGTTAAAAACTGTGGTATCAGAAATATTGGGAGATATTTGGAGTTGTTCGTATGATGAATGCATTGGTAACAATTTTTCACATCTTCTCTTCGGTTCTTCAGTACTGTAACATAAGCAGTATTTGGGGCTTTTCCAGTGGCTCATTAGGTAAAGCATATGCCTGCAATGAAGGAGATACAGGTTAGATCCCTGGGTCGAGAAGATCCCCTGGAAAAAGGGCCTGGCAACCACTCCAATATTTTGGTCTAGAGAACCCCATGGACAGAGGAACCTGGTGAGCTATAGTGCATGGAGTCACAGAGTCAGACGTGATTGAGCATGCAGGCATGCAACCGGTATTTCATATAACCATAAAGAAAAAGGAGTCAAGTTTCTGGAGAAATGTTGACGTCTTCTAGACTTTGATAATCTCAACATGGAATTGGCAAACAATGATTTTTTTTGCTTCAATTTCAAAGAATTAGAATTGATTTGAATTAGTAGCAATTACAGATCTACAGTTAAAGTTAAACGCCTTCTTCCTGACTCACTCAGCATCTCTGAAAAATTTTTAGGAAACGGTGAAATCTGGATTCTTTCTCTTTTCACCATCCAGTCAACAGACCATGCTTAGTTCTTATTTAATGAACTTCCTTGTCCTTATCTCCTTTGTTTCCCCCACGCGTCTTAATTTCTTTACCCATCTTCACTCTGAGGAAATCAACAAGTCTAATGTTATACCTAATTTTGTGTATGTTAAGTTTTTCATTGTGTGCGTATTTTATGTTGTCTCTGATTTTATAGAGCAAACCAAAAGGTGATGATTGTCTGTTACTTCAAATTCTGCTAATTTGTTTGTGTAGTTAACACATTGAGCACTTATTGATTCATTTTGCTATTAATCGATAGGGAAGAATTGATTTTGTTATACTGAAATGGATAGCCAATGGATTGTTTTCAAAATTTGCTGGACTTTGCAACCTCTACTCACAGAGAAGATGCAGAAATGGTCCCATGGCTCTGCCTGCAGGGCTTCCCAGGTGGCTCAGTGGTAAAGAATCTGCCTGATGATGCAGGAGACACGGCATTATCCTGGGTTTGGTCCCTGGGTTGGGAAGATCCCCTAGAGAAGGAAATGTTAACCCATTCCAGTATTCTTGCCTGGAGAATCCCATGGACAAGCAGCCTGGTGGGCTACAGTCCACGGGGTCACAAAGAGTCAGATGCAACTGATCACGAGTGTGTGCACTCTGCCTGCAATTGCAGCAGCCCAATTTAGGGAGGTAGATGGAGTCATTTTCTTGGTCTAAGAGGCACAGTAACGCGTTCAAGGTCATGGATTCAATTCCACTTCAATTAGCCTTGTCCCATTTTATTGCCATGGGCTGAATTTCTAAGTATAGATACCCATCCAACAAATAAATTCACGCACAAGGCAAAGAGCAAATAGCAAGGACGTGTGGATGGATCCATAAAAATACATCCCAATTAAAATAAAAAAAGTTTGTAAGATAGTGTCTAGAAAACGTATGAACAGTGAACAAACGGGCTGGTTTCTAATGTTAAGGAGATTGTTGTTTAGTCACTAAGTTGTGTCTGACTCTTTGCAATGGCAGGAACTGTAGCCCACCAGGCTCCTCTGTCCATGAGATTTTTGCAGCAAGAATTCTGGAAGGGGTGGCCATTTCTTCCTCCAGGGATCTTCCTGATCCAGGAATCAAACCCATGTCCCCTGCATTAGCAGGTGGNCTCAGATGTTAGATCTGCTTGTCATCCCCTTTGACATTCAGACTCCAGGCTGTTATTTTCCAGCAGATTCGAAGTAAGCTCTTTAGATGAGTTAGAAAATATGCTTCCAAAATCATTGCCATATACCTAACACAGGATGATTAAAAGCATGTCTGATAATCAGCAAGATCTCAGGGAAAGAGTGTCACCAAGGCACTCTCACTGTTTTGTGGTAATTCTCAAGCTGGATTACCAGTTTTTGTTTTCCAAAACTTTCCTAAAACATGTACNCCACCTTCAATCTTTCCCAGCATCAGGGTCTTTTCAAATGAGCCAGTTCTTCGCATCAGGTGGCCAAAGTTTTGGAGTTTCAGCCCCAGTCCTTCCAAAGAATGTTCAGGGCTGATTTCCTTTAGGATGAACTGGTTTGATCTCCTTGCTATCCAAGGGACTCTCAAGAGTCTTCTCCAACACCACCTTGAAGAATTTTCCACAGTTTGTTGTGATCCACACAGTCAAAGGCTTTGGCATAATCAAGAAGGCAGGTGTTTTTCTGGTATTCTCTTGCTTTTTTGATGATCCAGTGGAGGCTGGAAATTTGATCTCTGGCTCCTCTGCCTTTTCTAAATCCAGCTTAAACATCTGAAAGTTCATGGTTCACANAAGAATTTTCCACAGTTTGTTGTGATCCACACAGTCAAAGGCTTTGGCATAATCAAGAAGGCAGGTGTTTTTCTGGTATTCTCTTGCTTTTTTGACGATCCAGTGGAGGCTGGAAATTTGATCTCTGGCTCCTCTGCCTTTTCTAAATCCAGCTTAAACATCTGAAAGTTCATGGTTCACATACTGTTGAAGTCTGGCTTGGAGAATTTTGAGCATTACTTTGCTAGCATGTGAGATGAGTGCAATTGTGCAGTAGTTTGAGCATTCTTTGGCACTGCCTTTCTTTGGGATTGCAACGAAAACTGGCCTTTTTCAGTCCTGTGGCCACTGCTTAAAAGCATGAGAAAGACATCATAAGGTTTTAATTTCCAGTGACACCCCAAAGGATGTTATTGCTACTGCTCTACTAAATTTCTCTCCCTGTCCCTCCTATCTAAGCACTATTATTGGCTTGTGTGTACATAATTTTATTGTTGTTCCATCCCTAAGTCATGTCCAACTCTTTGTGACTCCATGTATGTGTGTAATACATATCAAAAATTGCATTTATTCCCCTTTTAATGTAAGTATATCTTGTTTTACCATGCTTTGCTTTATTGTGCGTCATAGGTTCTGTATTTTTTTTTTTTAAAGATTGAAATGTTGTGCCCACCTGCACTGAGCAAGTCTATCAGAACTATTTTTTTCTAATGGTTCATGTCTTTGTATCACATTTTGGCAATTTCTCTGATATTTCAAATTTCACTACTTTTATATTTGTTACGGTGATCTGTAATCTTTGATATTACTATTGCAATTATATTGACATTTTTAGCAATAAAGTAGTTTTAAATTAAGGCATGTACATTTATTTTAGATATAATACTACTGTACAGATAATAGATTATAGTATAGAAGAAGCAACCTTTAGGTGTGCTGGGAAACTAAACTTCCTGTGACTTCCCTTACTGTGATATTCGTTTCATTTTGGAAGTCTAGAACCCAGAAAATCTTCGAGGCTTGCCTATAGCTAATTTTCACAATTTCAGCCAAACAGTGGGTCGTAAGTCGGCTTGTGTGTCTTTAGGCACCACCGTAATATCGGGTGGAGAAGGCAATGGCACCCCACTCCAGTACTCTTGCCTGGAAAATCCCATGGAGGGAGGAGCCTGGTAGGCTGCAGTCCATGTGGTCGCTAAGAGTCGGACGACTGAGCGACTTCACTTTCACTTTTCACTTTCATGCATTGGAGAGGAAATGGCAACCCACTCCAGTGTTGTTGCCTGGAGAATCCCAGGGATGGCGGAGCCTGGTGGGCTGCCATCTCTGGGGTCGCACAGGGACGGACACGAGTGACTTAGCAGCAGCAGCAATATCGGGGACGCCTGCTTTACTTCCTGTCACCGCTAGATGTCTCTGTGGCATATTTTTGTATTTCCTGTACTACACTTGGGATCAATCAGCACCTGCTGTTTTTAGTGGGGCATGGTATTTAGAAACCACCTCCCGCTTGTGAGGGTGCTCATTATTTCTCTATTGGCGTTGCTTCTAAACCTTTCCAGGAGACAAAGTTGTGATGTGCATATTTTTCAAAATTAAAAGAAATCGTGATTTCATACAAATATTTTCAACTCAAGTGTAGCATTACAGGATTTTCAATTAACTCCTTTGATTTCTATATCAGCGCATATTTTTTTCCTACACACAAAAAATATCACTAACAGTCTGAACATATTATTGAATTGCCTTATCCTGGGAGATACATAACATTATTTCAAAATAATTTCAAACTATTACTACTGATAATTAGACTAAAAAAAGAGTCTAATTTTAAAATTAAAGTTTTTTTGTAGTTCCATTTGTCTTGGCATACATATCATATCATTGTGGATAGAGAGCTTTAGTGTTCCCATTTCATGTAAAATAGTTTTTCCTGAAAATATTTATTTCATCAGCTTCAACATTCATTTGTAGGCTTGTTTTCTATTCTTATTTATTGACTTTCTTTCATTATTTGATTTATTTTCTTTAATATGAGCTATCTAAATTTTTCAAAGTTAGAACAATATAAGATATATTTAACAGCACTTTATTATTTGATTTAATTTTTAATTTGATTTTAATTTTAACAGCACTTTATTGTTTGATTTAATTTTTTCAATGTTTAGCTGTCTAAATTTTTCAAAGTTAAAACGATATAAGATATATTTAACAGCACTGTTTCCCTCTCTATGCTCTTAGGATTAATTGGACAGAGACTTGGAACAAGTGCTAAATGCGCGAAGTATCTGTGGCACAGTTGGGCGTTCTCTCTCAGATGTTAGATCTGCTTGTCATCCCCTTTGACATTCAGACTCCAGGCTGTTATTTTCCAGCAGATTTCGAAGTAAGCTCTTTAGATGAATTAGAAAATATGCTTCCAAAATCATTGCCATATACCTAACAAAGGACGGTTAAAAGCATGTCTGATAATCAGCAAGATCTCAGGGAAAGAGTGTCACCAAGGCACCCTCACTTTCTTGTGGTAATTCTCAAGCTGGATTACCAGTTTTTGTTTTCTAAAACTTTCCTAAAACATGTACTTTTCTAAAACTGCTTCCAATTACTATCTGCTCCTACACTGGCTTAGAAATACCAGGCTCTTTTTGTATTTTAAAACCTTTTATTAAATTTTTTTCTTTCCCCCATGTTTAAATAGTATGTAACCTAAAAGGAAATTATAATATTGCAAGGTGGCATTGAACATTTATTGTTAGGCCAATACAGATGGCTATAAAAATTATGTAAGGAAACCATGAACTATCTCACCAATGTAAACACTTGGAATGATACTGTGGAAGGTCCAAGATGACTGAGCAAGTATCATTAAGGAGACTGTTTCAATTTAGCTGCTGAAGTAGAAAGTGGAGCATATCAAAGAAGAGAGAGAAAACTGGGGGTTTTATAAATCAAGGGGAGGGTGGAGATGGATCTTACCTTAGAATTCAGTTTAGTTCGGTTCAGTCACTCAGTCGTGTCCAACTGTTTGTGACCCCATGGACTACAGTACACCAGGCTTCCCTGTCCATCACCAACTCCTGGAGTTTACTCAAACTCATGTCCACAGAGTCAGTGATGCCATCCAACCATCTCATTCTCTGTCATCCCCTTCTCCTCCCACCTTCAATCTTTCCCAGTATCAGGGTCTTTTCCAATGAGTCAGTTCTTCACTTCAGGTGGCCAAATACTGGAGTTTCAGCTTCAACATCAGTCCTTCCCATGACTATTCAGGACTGATCTCCTTTAGGATGGACTGGTTGGATCTCCTTGCAGTCCAAGAGACTTTCACAAGTCTTCTCCAATACCACAGTTCAAAAGCATCCATTCTTAAGCACTCAGCTTTTTTATAGTCCAGCTCTCACAACATGACTACTGGAAAAACTGTACCTTTGACTAGATGGACCTTAGTCAGCAAGATAATGTCTCTGCTTTTCAATATGCTGTCTAAGTTGGTCATAGATTTTCTTTCAAGGAGCAAGCATCTTTTAATTTCATGGCTGCAATCACCATCTGCAGTGATTTTGGAGCCCCTCAAAATAAAATCTGTCACTATTCCCATTGTTTCCCCATCTATTTGCCATAAAGCAGTGGAACCACTTGTCGTAATCTTAGTTTTCTGAATGTTGAATTTTAAGCCAACTTTTTTACTCTTCTCTTTCACTTTCATCAAGAGGCTCTTCAGTTCCTCTTCACTTTCTGCCATAAGCGTGGTATCATCTGTGAATCTAAGGTTATTGATATTTCTCCCAGCAATTTTGATTCCAGCTTGTGCTTCATTCAGCCCAGAATTCCGCATGATATACTCTGAATAGACGTTAAATAGAAGTGACAGTATACAGCCTTGACTGCTCCTTCCACAATTTGGAACCAGTCCATTGTTCTATGTCCGGTTCTAAGGGCTGCTTTTTGACCTCCATACAGATTTCTCAAGAGGCAGGTAAGGTGATCTGGGGACACCTTAGAATATCTAGGAACAAAGTGGTCCCTTGTGATTAGACATTTTACTGAAAAACAAAAGAAGGAACAGGGAATTTCTCAGCCATCCTTCTTTTCTGGGAGCACAGAGCTCCAATAAAGTTCAACATCTTCTGTCCTCCCTTTTTGTCCTAGATGAATCACTGGACAACACAGAAAGTCTAAGTACTTAGGTTCTCCCCATGTGCAAAACTAACCTATTAAGTAAACTTAATTATTTCTAACATCTGAAAAAACAAATCTTTTGTGGTTTTCCAGGGGCCAGTTGGGAAATCTCCAAGCTAGGTTTGCTCAAAAAAAATTTTTTTTTAATTTGAGAAAGGGAAAATAGCAGAAGTTGTCAGTTTTAAAGACCTGAATAAGAAAGGATCAAGGGTTATTAGGAAATAATAAAAGGCTGCCTATTTAACCAAATGGACAAGATAGCTTAAAGCAAACAGAGAGAGTAACTTGACTATAAAAACTCTTAGCTCTTTCATAAGTGACAAACCTTTATTTTCATAAATAATCTAGGGCATAGACATTCATTGTAAACCACCAAAGGTTACTCTGGTAGAATAGAATCTTTACAGGGAGATTACGCAGAAGGTATACCCTCTAAGAACATTGTCTTATAACAGAGGGAAAAAAAGCAAATTTTAGTTTTGTCTCAATATATAATTTGATACTCAGTTTCTTTCTGAAAATCTTATAAATACACCCACCAAAGCTGAGCCAGTTTTATGAATGGCAACCAAAATTATCTTACCTGAGTATCCTTGGTAACTTTCAGGATCCAGTTAAGTATTGCCCCACACTTAGCTTTTTTCTCCTTCTGGAAAAACCAATCATTTCATTTTAGGACAAAATTAGTTTGTTTGTTTGGTTTTTTTTTTCCTTAGAAGTTGATCCTGCATTTCTTGCATACAAATGTATACATTTCTGCCACTCTTATGACCAATGGAGTCTCATTAACATTCATGGATGTTTACCTACAGTAACTTCTGTTCCACAGAGAACACTGGAAGGTGAATAAATGCGAATTTTCACATGCATCAGCCTTATGTATCAGACTGGCAGAGCTAACAAATAACATCTCACAACTGTTTATAACCATAAACATCCCTTATCCTTCAACTTCCCAGCATGCAACACTGAATACCTTCTCAAAAGCAGAACTGAAGCTCATAAATATAGACTCTCTGTAGCCTACAACAATGAGGCAGCTTATATATAGTTAAAATTATGCTTAGTAATTAATGCATTAATATTTTATCTTAGTGTGCTTCTCAGGTGGCACTACTGGTAAAGAGCTTGCCTGCCAATGCAGGAGACATAGAAATGTGGATTTGATCCTTGGGTTGGTACTTAGCATGCACAGGTGAGTCTATCTCAGTAATGACCTAGGTCTCTAATACATAACCATTAATTAACTCAATTTAGTATCAATCTAAGGTAGGGTGATTTCTTCATCTTGGTTATTTTCTTGGAATACAGAACTCAGGTAAAGTTCAATATGATCAGGTACTAATACCTGCTAGAAATGGATGAAATTAAAAAGTTAATTTTCCTAGAAATATGCTGGGCCATTTTCACTGTTGTTAGTCATCAGGGAGTCTTTGGATTAAAAAACAGGTCAGGAGTAGATTGAGAGTCAGAAACTTGGAAAATTCATTCTCTCAGAAGATTTACAAGCTGGTAAGACTGAACCCTACATTTCAGATAACAATTTAGGGGAATACTCAGTCCCTGAGTGAGCTAAAACTTTCATTGTTTCTTTCTGGGATATTAGTTAGATTTTTTTATTCATTTGTTACACTGTAGAAATTCATTCGATCCTGAAATAAGTCAATTTATTTTACTAGTCACTTTTCATAAATAATCATAAAAAACATTGCATTGTGTAATGCCAACTTTTATTTCCATCACTAATATTTTTCTGGGCTCCAAAATCACTGCAGATGGTGACTGCAGCCATGAAATCAAAAGATGCTTACTCTTTGGAAGAAAAGTTATGACCAACCTAGATAGCATATTCAAAAGCAGAGATATTACTTTGCCGACTAAGGTCCATCTAGTCAAGGCTATGGTTTTTCTAGTAGTCATGTATGGATGTGAGGGTTGGACTGTGAAGAAGGCTGAGTGCCAAAGAATTGGTGCTTTTGAACTGTGGTGTTGGAGAAGACTCTTGAGAGTCCCTTGGACTGCAAGGAGATCCAACCAGTCCATTCTGAAGGAGATCAACCCTTGGATTTCTTTGGAAGGAATGATGCTGAAGCTGAAGCTCCAGTACTTTGGCCACACTCATACAAAGAGTTGACTCATTGGAAAAGACTCTGATGCTGGGAGGGATTGGGGGCAGGAGGAGAAGGGGACGACAAAGGATGAGATGGCTGGATGGCATCACTGACTCGATGGGCGTGAGTCTGAGTGAACTCCGGGAGTTGGTGATCGACAGGGAGGCCTGGTGTGCTGCGATTCATGGGGTCGCAAAGAATCGTACATGACTGAGAGACTGAACTGAACTGAATAAAAACCCCAAGTCAATAAAAATCCATTCTGTAATTTCTAATCCAGATTTTAAAAGTTTTTTTTAATCTCCTTAAGTTGTTATCTGACAAACAGAAAGTGTATCTCATTGACATGTATAATTAAAATGGATACACCTGCATTATGCTTATATTAAATAAAAAGAGAAATACTTTTATAATGCATATGTGTGTGTGCTAAGTCACTTCAGTTGTGTCTGATTCTGTGACCCTATGGACTATAGCCCTCCAGGCTCTTCTGTCCATGGTATCTCCCCAGGCAAGAATGCTGGTGGGTTGCCATGCCTTCCCCCAATGGATCTTCTCAACCCAGAGATTAAACCCAGGTCTCCTGCATTGGCAGGCGGATTCTTTACCACTGCACAATCTGGGAAGCTCTTTATAATGCAGAGTGATATTAATTTGAACAGTCATTATTAATACAAGGTAATTTAAAGCCCTGAGTAGATATATTTTTTCTGAAACAACTTACGTATATTTTAGCTATCAAGAAAAATTAGCCAACATACAAAGAAGAGTGATTTAGTAACATATATTTAGCTATACAGTCATTTGTCAAAGACTCAAAAGCATTAACTTCATATTAAATCAGTGATTTGTTTTTTCAGTTGACAACCTAGAATTTTACACAGGCTACATTTTAATGTCAATAGTTAGATTATTGTGGCTATGGTATATGAATATCATACATTTAAAAATAAATCTTTGGCTCTGTCAAATCAACATGCAGTTCTCAAACCACCAAGTGCAGTGGCATAAATCTTTCCACTTTTTCACATAATTTGTTTTCTTGTGAAGTCTTAATGTACATGCAAAAATATATATATATTGTTAGGTTCATCCTGGATCAGTCAACAACAAAAAAATCATATCTTGGAATTAATAATCTTACTTGTAAACTTTAGCAATCATCCTCATGTTTAGATACTCTAATTAGATTAATCATTAGATGATATACATGACTAGAGAGCACAACAATTATTTAAATGGATACATGTCTATGTATAGCTGAGTCCCTTCACTGTTCACTTGAAACTATCATATCGTTGCTAATCAGCTATACCCCAATACCAAATTAAAAGTTCCAAAAAAAAAGTGTGTTCTTCCTTCTAATGTTGAATTTGTCTTAATTGATTTTTTATTTATGATAAAATGCATAAATAACATTTACACTCAATGCATTTTTTTATTTGTCTACAAAGTTGCCACTTGTGTCTGCAAAGAGCCAGCATCACTTTCTAATGTTGACTCAGTAAATGTCCTTAGTGGCAGCCAGTTGAGCAGCAAACCGAGTTGTTGCAAGCAAGGCAATAAAAAATTATGTAATAGGAAAAAAAGGATCCTGAGGCCATTTAAAAATTATTTGACAGAGAGTAACAGAAGAAGTAGTCTTTCACAGAGGAATTTCAAAGGACTTGACTGGGCTGGAGGGATATATTGTCCAGGAAGGCATTTTGAATATAAATCGCCTCTTCCTTGAGACACAGGAAAGGAAGACAATCATATGAATTTGAAAGGCAACAGTGTATAAAAATAAATCTGACACTTCACTTCTGGAGTCAACAAGCTTGGGATCTAGGAGGCTTTCAAAGAAATGGATGGGCAGTTGAGGGAAACATGTAAATAAATGTGTCCCCAGGGCACACTGTGGCGATTCTGTTCAAATCGGTGATTTTCTGCATTCTGAACAATTTGCATATCTGTCAGGAGACATAATTCTTTCCCTCTGCCATGCCGTCCTCTGCTCCTCCCAGTGCACGGTTACTGGGTAGTAATGATGGTTAGTAAGCTTGGCTTCTGTGAACACTTGCATCACTAGGGCATGTCACACAAACTTCATCAGATGGACGAATAATCTTTCAACAAAATCTGTGAGAAAAAATCCCCAGTGGCCAATAACTTGAAAATACATTCTCGATGCTAGTTATGTGTCGATCCCTGGAAAGAGCACTTATGGCATCGAGTAAAATGCCCTGCCCTGTGCTGTGCTCC
>SJYA01002830.1:0-23837 GCA_006410615.1 Neotragus moschatus
TTCCAGCTCGTGCTTCTTCCAGCCCAGCGTTTCTCATGATGTACTCTGCATAGAAGTTAAATAAGCAGTCCTTACAAATTCCCTATGAGGTTTAAGTTATTTTCGTTTGAAATATCAAGCAAAGGGAAGCTCAGAGAGGTTAAGTAACTCATCCGAGTGTGTACAGATAGCAAGTGATGCAACTGGGGCTGAATCTAAAGTTTCTCTGACTCCAAAGCCAATGTTCTTAGCCCTCCCATAGGAAAATATGGGTGTCCTGCATTAATCTTTCTCTCTTCATTCAGAAATGTGAATGCAAACAGCAAGTCAGGATGTTGCTTCATTGACTCTGTTCCTGAGTAGAAGTGCAAACAGAACAGGGCTCTTCAGTCATATCATCAGGAAGTATGTTTAAACAACCTGCTTAGCTTCTAAATTGAAAGTCTCCTTTCCTATGTCTGGCCCTGGAACCTAAGGGAGCTGGGGAGGTGGCCTGTGGAACCAACTGTTCTATGTCCATTGGCCACGCTCACACCCACTCTCCTATGAATGGGTCAGAGACAGGGTCTGCTCAAAATCTTGGCAGCTATAAGCACACCAAAGCAGAGACACATACATAAGGAAGCTGTTTATGGAAACTTAAGAACTGACACAATGATTTAGGTTTTCAAATGAATTTCCGATGTTTATCTTTATGAGGCTGTTAGTACACTGTAAACATTACTTTTGATATAATCTCCCCTATACTGCAACTGGGTGATGGCTGAATTCTGAGTTACAATGAAAGTATTGTGCAATGTGGCATATGATCCGTGAGATAATGGCAGTGTTAACCACTGTGTTCAGGCAGGGTGTGATTAATAAGACAGGTAGAAAACAGGATCACAGCTTTCTCCTGGATGTAAGACACATGATTTTGACTCCCTGGTGGCTCAGACCATAAAGAATCTGCCTGCAATGTGGGAGACCCAGGTTTAGGAGATCCCTGGATTAGGAAGATTCCTGGNTGTTAACCACTGTGTTCAGGCAGGGTGTGATTAATAAGACAGGTAGAAAACAGGATCACAGCTTTCTCCTGGATGTAAGACACATGATTTTGACTCCCTGGTGGCTCAGACCATAAAGAATCTGCCTGCAATGTGGGAGACCCAGGTTTAGGAGATCCCTGGATTAGGAAGATTCCTGGGAGAAGAAAATGGCAACCCACTCCAGTATTCTTGCCTGGAGAATTCCATGGACAGAAGAGCCTGGTGGGCTATCGTCCATTGGGTCACAAAGAGTCAGACATGACTGAGTGACTTAACACTTTGACTCAAGTAAACCATGAAGAAATTTGCTAAGTCAGAGCATCTGCCCCAAATTTAATCAACATTAACATGTTTAAGTAAAGACTTGGGAAAATAAGCTAGTTTCCCTTTGCCATATTTGTTCTGAACAATAAAAGCATTCTGTTTGGTTCTGTTTGTTTGTTTGCTAGGTTTTGGTTTTTGTTTTTAAACTGCTCATTTCACTGTTAGTATAACTCTTCCTCACCAGTTTCTTAAACCTCTCCTACCAGCACGTGATGTCAGGTTCAGATCTTGAGACTTGGAAGAAAATAAGACCACTGGTCTCAAAAATACTGTAAGTGCTTGCAAACTCAGAAGTCAAGTGCCACCTTGGGTGTAGACCGTGGGTAAGACTGTTCAGCCTCAAGAGAGGGTCAAAGGGTCTTGCACTGAGTTCTGAATCCAAAGATGCAAAGGGCCTGACCAGGTCCCATCGTACCTCACCCTGGAGACACTAACACTTACTGCAACCTTTTGAAGGTAGAGGAGGGCTTGAGATGAGGAAAAGATGGTCACGATCTTCCTTCTCTTCGTCTCACTTCTAGAAACTTATCCGAGGGAGAGGAGGAACTGTATAGATTTCTTACATTGAGTATTCTAACCACTCAGAACTTAGAAAACTGTACTCGTTAAGTGTTTAATCCCACCTGTGGTGTGAGATATCAGTGTACTGCTGTGTGAACCACGTAACCACTAGGTCCCACGTGACTCCTCTTTGGCCTGGGAATACCAGTACCCTCACTAGCTCCCCTCCTGGGTGATGTAAATATGAAGTAAGGGGAGGACAGGGGAGGGTTCCGAGACCAAGTGAGCCCTGATACGCAAACGTTACTACCCCTCATTGCAATTCTACTCCATCCCTTCATCACCTCCAAAGTCAGCACTAGGGGCAGTGGGGAGGACTAATGAAGGGCTGCGCCCCTGCTCTCAACAGCACCCCCAGATACCACTGCAGTCAGACAAGTTTCCCCTCTGTGTAAATCACAGGGAAACTTCACAGAGTGGCATTTATATTTTTATTTCATGATTTTTTTATAACACCCTTTGGGCTCCCTCCTTCCTGGATCTTGAATGATTAAAAGCAAACTAGGTTTAGAATGAGCGTATGTCTAATTAATTTCACCTAAACTTAAACTTCATCATCCACAACCTGTGCATCCCACCATCCTGGACAGAAAACGCTAGTGGGCTACAACTTGAGGATGGGGGAAAGTTTTCAAAGAATGAACATGCTGAAGTCTGAGGGAGGAGAATCGTAAAAGATCCTCCACCTCAGGAACAGCCTTAATGGCATAAAATCCCTCTGCTGCTAAAACCTCCCTGCCTTGGCAATTAGATGTATGCTGTTCACCACACAGTGCTCTAAGAATGTCTTCAAGGGAAGACCTTTCACCCAAATAAACTTGCTTTCTGGGGTTCTGGGGAGTGCAAAGTGCTGAAATGTGCCTGGTGGCTGCCTTAGAAATGAGAAGAAAATATTTGGTGATGGGAAGGAGGGGAGAGCTGAACTTTTTAAGCTGAGGGGGTGAGGAGAGAGGGCCTGGGGTCCATCCTGTCTGGTGAGCAGTCAATGCACTGCAGGCCTGCTTGCAGGCCAAGTGGGGTTGGAAAGCTCTAATTAGATTAGTGATGTTTTGCTAGAAGGCAGAAAGCTTAAAACATTAACTTTTTAAACAAGTACATCAGTTCTGAGTAAACATTATTCTTTTATTTAGTCGTATGGTCTGAGTCAGCCTATTTCCAGGACAGTGGTAATGCATGCGTTTGATTTCTGAATGCAAGTATGCTTTCAATTTTACTATGCAAATCCCCTGATTCTGGAATGCTTCTGCAGGGCTTGCAACTGGCTATCTGCTGCTCCCTTCTCTCCTGCTCCATGGGCTCTGTTCCTGCCAGGCGCCCCCAGGCAGCCGGTGGCAGTCCTAGGCAGCCCCACTAGAGCTCCCAGTCTCATCCCTGTGGGTTGAAGGGCATTTCATTGTCTGTGAGATAAAATCCACATTTTTCACCAAGTCCATAAAATTAATCCAACTTTTATATTTATATTGAGGGTAATTCATCATTTTTTAAAGTAACCATCAGAAGAAACAATTGAGAAAAAAATTGTCTTAATTTCTCAATCATGTCCAACTCCATGACTCAGTGGACTATAGCCACCTAGGCTCCTCTGTCCATGGAATTCTCCAGGCAAAAATACTAGAGAGGGTAGCCATTCCCTTCTTCAGGGGATTTTCCCAACCCAGGGATCGAACCTGCGTTTCCTGCATTGCAGGTCGATTTTTTTTACAATCTGAGCCAATAAGGAAATCCAACAATTGAAAAATGGTCTTTAAATCCACACAGATCTGAGGAGAATTCTAAGACTATCATGCTGATTGTGTGACTTTGGGCAAGACTCAGTTTTCACATTTGTCAAATGTGAATATCTCATAATTTCCTGGTTTGTTGTGAAGATTGATTAAGATAACATATAAAGCTACCAGCTCAGTGGCTGACCTTGACATCCATAACCCATGGCCCACAGGTTTCCTCCTGTTCCTCTGTGCTTCAGGCGAAGAGCAGAAACTAAAACAGAAATGGGCATCAGGAATCCTCCATCTCTTTTTGGTGGGAATTAAAACCTGTAGAACTCTATAGGGACTTAACAGTCCCCTTTCCAGCATCATCTCCCAAGAACTTAAGCAAATCCAAGCCAATATTCCAGCCATCCTCATCTCTCCAGTTACAAATGTGCCCATATGTCCACGTCTCCATACATGTGGTTCTTCCTGATCTCAACATCCATCCCCCCTTCTGTGATGCATGAAGTCCCATACTTCTGTGAGAGCCAATTCCATGGTTGCCTCCCTGGTGACATTTTCCATGCTTGTTTCTCCCTCTCACCAGAAGAGTCTCTCACTGAATGCACCCACACACACACACTCCCCCGCCCCCAAGCCCATGCTTAGAGCACGGTGTGGGAGCCTTGGTGACCCTTTAGTCTACTGTAGTATTTGGGGGTATTCATTTCTCTCTGGGTCCTGTCAGACTATGGGTTTTCAAGGGCAGAAGTTTATATCTGAATTCCTAGCATCGCACACATTCAATACCAAAGAAATACCTATTGAATAAGTAAATGAATGAATGACAAGACTACGTAGCTCTTTAAATGAAGGGTTGAAAAGATCACGAAAGAAAATTAACCCAGGGAAATGTTCCCTACGAGTGACGCAGCCTGTGTTCTAGAGGACTCAGGTGCTTGCTGAGAACTCAGCCTAGATGACTCTGAAAGGGATAATGTCCCAGGCACTGCTCCAGAGTTCCCTCACCAGCAGCGGCCCCGCCTGCGGCCACTCCGTTCCACAGCGGCCTCTGCAGCTTAGTTTCCTTCCTCACAGTCTCCTGAAGGCAAAGAGGGCAGCCATTTTGCCAGCCCTATCACCGAAGTCGCTGGTTCGGTGAGCAATTCTAAGTAAACTGCAGCCAAGAAAGCAGAGGAGACAAGATGGAGTGTTTTCCTTCCTGCATCTTCAGAGACAAGCATGGTCTCTCTTCTTGCCAGAGCAGAAGAGAACACTGGGAAGAAACGACTCGGCTTTGTGGGGTGATTCAGCCCCACCTTAGCGTATGCCTCTCCGACCAAGAGCTTCCTCTGCGGCACATGTCAACTGTCGCTGAGCCTCACACAGCAGAGCCAAGTTACACACTGAGGGCACTTCAGTGCAACGTGTCTGGAAGTGTTTGAAGCAAGAGCATTTGCAGACACGCAAACACTTAAAATAACATCCCTTCTTTTATCTTTTTCTTCACCTACTTCTGAACCAGCAGCTGGTGTGGGGAATGGGATGTCGGGGGAAGTGAGGGAAGCTGGATGTGAAGGAAGAATGCTTAGACTTACACTTTCAGACCTGTCCTCTAGAGTCAGATGGCCAATTGCTCTGGCCTGTTTCCTGCCTTTGTGAGGAACTAAAGGAAAAACCTGGAAAGTGCAGGAAACTTTCACGACATCAACTGAAGTAAGTAAACTTCATTCCTCTAGAAATTCACTGGGTTTAAGTGTGAATGAGGGACTGTGCCTAGATGAATTTAATCTTTCTTAAACCTATTTATTTACTAAATCTATCATATTAGTATATCACTGAGGTTGATACAGTTCAATTTATTTTTTAAAACATATTTATAAATGCATAGAATGTTATGATTGGATTTTGCTCTAGTTCAGTGCTTTTAACAGATTTTTACAAATTAATAGTTTTCTTTCATTTCATCAGTTGAGGTACTGATATGGGATGCCATTGCAGTATATTAATACAGAAAAGACATTTTTAGAATCACCTATTATCATCATCCGGAGAAGGCAATGGCACCCCACTCCAGTGCTCTTGCCTGGAAAATCCCATGGATGGAGGAGCCTGGTGGGCTGTGGTCCATGGGGTTGCTAAGAGTCAGACATGACTGAAGCGACATAGCAGCAGCAGCATTATCATCATCATTTTGAAAAAGAACGAGGATTTTAGCACCAAGTATTAGGACCGTTATAACCTTAGAAAGAAAAGGAGATTCATCACCCTTTAGTGTCACAGGTATATACACTAGAATCATCTTATTTTTATTAGTCCCTCTTCTCCAGGGAATTGTTCATGGAGACATTTGTTGCATTGTAAATGAGGAAACTGAGGCTCAGAAAGTCCATTTAACACATGGTTTATTAAAGTTCAGCTCTGTATAAGGCTCCACTTGGGGCAGTGCACACATTCAGAATCTTGTAAGATAGGGGTCGCAACCACACTGGCGTTTACGATGATGTGGGAGAAATGACCTGTGTAAAAACAACTTCCCAGTAAAACATCCTACATATCTGAAACCCTGTTGCCTAGCAAGCTCAGCTACCAGAACACAGTGATCAAGTAGTGAACTTAAACTCATGACCTAAACTTACACACGTGATCTATAAGCCCTTTCTTAGAGCCTCATTTTAGAAGAAATCTAAAAGTCTTGGCCCTGATGTACTAGCTGTCCCCAGTAGATGAAAAGAATAAATCAGAAGAGATATTTGAGCCTGCTAGGAAGACCTCTGGAGACAAGATACAATTTGACAGCGATGAAATGTTGACAACAACGATAGTTGTCAACAAGGAGGGTATAAAATCTATTGAAATTAACACAAGGCAATGGATGAAAAAGCAGAGTCTGGGGCTACTTAGCATATAAGCAATAAACTCAACATATAAACAGACCCTGGTGGTGCCTCACAGGATGCCAACTGATTGGGAATGGTAGAGCCTTATTATGAGGCAGTCAACTCACTTGGTAGCCAAAGGAACAATGTATTGTTTGGGGTCCTTAAAAATACCCATTTCCTAAAATATTTACTCCTGTGGAACATTTCCTTCCACAGCCATGTCTAATAATAGAGGTGGTCCTGGAGTGAAAAGCATTTCTTTTGCAGGGACAATAAAGAGTTCAAAAGGAGTATGAGATCTTGCCTTCTAAGATACTCAGTGTTCTCCCATACAAGTGTGGGGAACCATTGTCTCTGTTTAGTGCCCTTTGTATCAAGGTGATCTGCATGCGTGTGCACGTGTGTGTTTGCCTTCCATACAGTTATCTGCTTTTTCCCTCTAAAAAAAAAACCCCACATTGGTATTATCCTCTTCTTGGTGCTCTGGGAATGAAGAACCTGTTTTTCCCCTCAGGTGAAAGTATCTCTAAGTTTTTCTGCCCTATCTTTGTTTCTGCTCTACTTTGATGAATGATAAAATTTTAAAAAGGCTGATCTGCCTGCTGCTATTAGAAAAACATTATAGGTATTCCACACTCGTCTCCATAACTGCAGCATGAGCGGTAAACCTGTACTAGTCACTGAACACTGACAATCTCATTGTTTCATTCATTTTGATGCCTGAGCTTGACGAAGTGGCTTTTGATACGTAAGGGGTGGGGGAGTGACAGGAAGAGGCGGCCTTGTAGATGAAAGCCCTTTCAAGCACAAGAATGCTGACTGGTGAGGAAGGAAAAAAAAAAAGGCAGCCAGCTTGAGATTTTTTAAAACATATTTTGCCGAGGAGCCAATGTGATGCAAATGGCATACCAGAGCAGACACGTGTACACTTTTTCCAGAGACATTTACTTCCAATACTCACCGCAGATGGTCTCTAATCAAGAACAGTCAGGCCAGCCCCTGCTGGTGAGGACACGACTTCCTTTGGGAGCAGAAGGTTTCTTTGTAAGGCAGGCCCCAAATCATAAACATCTGAGAGAACCTGCAGCCAGAGGAGCTGCTGCCACCACGTTCGCGATGCCCCTCCCGGTCCCCCAAGCCCCAGCCCTACAAGTGCCGTCCTGCAGTCTGGCAACAGGTCATGCCCCTGAAAGGGCCAGCCACTGCTCCAGCTCCGTGGGCCATGCTCACAGCCCTGCTGTGCTGGGTGAGCTGTGTCCGTGGAGCCTACGTTCAGCAGGCAACACGTCTTCTAGGAGGTCCAGCTTCTGGAAAATTACCCATTTATGACTGAGAAATCAGAGGGGTTCTTATAACTCATAAAAAGTACTGACAAGAGAGGAGATGATACAAACAAACTTGTTTACAAAACAGAAATAGACTCACAGACGTAGTGAATAAATTTATCATTACCAAAGGGGAAAGGGTAGCAGGGATAAAATAGGAGACTGGGATTAACGTATACACACTACTGCATAGAAAACAGGCAACCAACAAAGACTTGCTATATAGCGCAGGAAACTATACTTGATATCTTGTAATCGTCTAAACGGAATCAATTTTCTATGGTTATCTATTTTCTACTTTACAGAAAACAGATAACCAACAAAGTCTTACTAGCACAGGGAGCAATATCTTATAATAATCTATAAGGGCACACAATCTTAAAAATTATATACATATATCTTAACACATATATATGGAATCTAGAAAAATGCTACTGATAAACTTAGCAGAGAAAGTACTTGTGGACACAGTGGGGGATGGTGAGAGTGGGACGAACTGAGAAAACAACATTGATATACAAACACTATCATGTGTAAAATAGTTAGTAGGAAGTTGCTAAATAACACAGGAAGCCCAGCCTGGTGTTCTGTGATGACCTAGAGGAGTGAGAATGGAGGGAGGGGAGGGAGACTTAGGAGGGAGGGAATATATATATATTTAATTATGACTGATTCATGTGTGTGTATGTGTATGGCTGAAACCTACACAAAGTTGTACAGCAATTTTCCAACGATGAAAAATAAATAATTTTTTAAAAAAGAAAAAAATATATATGTATAGATAGGTAGGTTTATACATATATGCTGATGTCCACATTCTGGATTTTGGCCATTGTAACAGGTGTGTAATGGTATTTCATTATTATTTTAATTTTGCATTTCTCTGACGGCATATAATGTCAGCATCATTCATTTACCTCTTTGCCATTTGTATGTCTTCTTTGGTGAAATATCTGTTAAGTCTTTGGCCCATTTGTCATCAGGTTGCTGTTTTCTTACTGTTTTAAGAGTTCTTTGTATATTTTGAATAACAGTTCTTTATCACATATGTCTTCTGCACCTATTTTCTCCCAGTCTATGGTTTCTCATCTAATTTTCTTGATATTGTTTTGTGTTTTACATTTCAGTCTCTGATCCATTTTGAGTTAATTTTTGTGATAGCTATAAAGTCTATGCCTAGATTAATTTTTCTATCTGCTATCCAATTCTGTTTTTTTTAAGGTGGATATTTTATTCATCATGGTTTTTTGTATACATTTTTATTTTTCAAAGATTAAATGAGACTATTATTTATCTCAGTTACTGAGGGATTTTTTGCTGACTGCTTAAATTTTGCACTAAGGTATCAAAAACTTCACACCTGAAGATGGCATCACCCTTTTGGCAGAAAGTGAAGAGGAACTAAAGAGCCTTTTAATGAAAGTGCAAGAGGAGAGTGAAAAAACTGGGTTAAAACTCAACATCCAAAAAGCTAAGATCATGGCATCTGGTTTCCTCACTTCATGGCAAATAGATGGGGAAACAGTAACAGACTTTATTTCCTTGGGCTTCAAAATCATACAGATGGTGACTGCAGCCATGAAATTAAAGTGCACTTGCTCCTTGGAAGAAAAGCTATGACAGCAACCTATGACCAACCTACACAGCATATTAAAAAGCAGAGACATTACTTTGCTGACAAAGGTCCATCTAGTCAAGGCTATGTTTTTCCAGTAGTCATGTAAGGATATAAGAGTTGTACCATAAAGAAGAATTGATGTTTTTGAACTGTGATGTTGGAGAAGACTCTTGAGAGTCCCCTGGACTGCAGGGAGATCAAACCAGTCAATCCTAAAGGAAATCAGTCCTGAATATTGATTGGAAGGACTGATGCTGAAGCTGAAGCTCCAATACTTTGGCCACCTGATGTGAAGAACTAACTCCTTGGAAAAGACCCTGATGCTGGGAAAGATTTAAGGCAGGAGAAGAAGGGGACGACAGAGGACAAGATGGTTGGATAACATCACTGACTCGATGGACATGAGTTTGAGCAAGCTCCAGGAGTTGGTAATGGACAGGGAAGCCTGGCGTGCTGCAGTCCATGGGGTTGCAAAGAGTCAGACATGTCCTGTGTCTGGATTGAGTGAGCACAAGTATCTCTTATTATAAAATCCTATCATGTACTAATACAGGGTAGCAAAAACAGCACTACTCTTTGAGTAAGAGGCCCAGTCTTGTGAACTTAAGCAAGTCATAACTAAGTCCCCTTTCCTCACCTGAAAAATGTAGACAGAATATTGCAAAGACCAAACAAGGCTGATACTGGTTCTGAAAGTGCTCAGAAAATGTAAAGCCGTATATATATTAAAGCATTAAGTATACTTATATATAGGAGATGCTATACTTCCTAAAATACTGTGTGTGCATGTGAACACTTGATAAAACACTGACAAAATCAGCCAATTCCATTTTTTTTCAAAGCAGCAGAAAGATTTGGATGCTCTGAGACTATTTAGAGTTTTCTCACCTATGTTTGGTGCAAAGGGATTAAAAGTTGGAGGGAACTTTTCACCAAGAAGTCAAGGACCAAGGCAGGATAGCCTGTTCACTGCAGAGAATAATTATATGAGAAACAAGCTATGAGTTTCTGAGGGGGGTGGAGAGACCACCTGAAACAGCCCTGGCAATGCTAAAACTGGGAAAGTCCCGAACAAGTTGGGAGACAAATCAGTCATTCTGAAAGCATGATGCCGTCATTAGAAAGAACTTGGACTAAGAAGTGGGTACCAAACATTCCTCTCTTGGCTGAGATATACCTGTTGACTTTGGGCAAGTCACCTAACTTCAGATCCTTGGTTCCTCAGAGTACAAAACTGGGGACTTGGACCTATTTTCAGCTAAACAGCACATATTCAAAGCACGTGCTATCATTAGGATCTATGAGAAATGCCCTACCTCATTGAAGCCTCTCAACAACTCCATGATAAAAGCAGTATTGTTTTTCCCTACTGACAGATGAGAACACAGAGAATTAAGAGAGGTCAGGATTCAAGTCACACTGAGTAAATCAGCATATCGTAGCCATGATGGGTACCACCTCTTGAGCTGGGGCTCAATTCCCAGCACTACTGCATGCTGGTTCTGTCACCCTGGATAAATCCCTTAGCTTCTGGGCTTCAGTAATATGGGCACTTCTTCATTTGCAAGTTTGAAAACAGTACCAGGCACAAGTTAAAGGATATACAAGTGTTTGTAAAATAAATAAAAAGAGACATCCTACATGTAGCTACATGTAGCTCTTAAATGCTACAGATCTCCTCCAGCTCTTACTAGGCTAAGATTTTATGAATGGCCATGTCCTCTTACTTTCTCCCCTCTGTACAAAGGTGGAAAATTGCTAAACGCAGAGCATCTTTGCTATAATGAAGGGCTAATAGTCTGACCTCATTCCCAAACCACATTCTCAAAGAAAACACTGCTGATCTGTGTGACTGAGGATCTTTGAATTTACTCCTGGGCATCTTTAAAAAAGAAAAGAAATCAGCACAACATTTGTGTTGTGCCTGGACATTAAATCTGCAGACCTTTGCCAATCTGTAAGTCCTTCGGAACCTTTAACATCACTTAAGTTTAGAGTTTCTTTGTTGTGATTATATGAGGAGTTTTCAGCTCTTCAACCACCAAGAAAAAGCTATCATCTTTCATCTTTCTGTGACTTCTTTGGAGACATTTTTTCCCACTGTGTTTCTCACCATTGTTTAACTGTAACATCTAAGATAAAGGATCTGATTTTTATTTTTGGTTTTTATATTCATACAGAAATTACCAGATATCTTGTAAAATTAGCTGTTGGGCTAGTTCGTATTTGCTAGTTTCTGTGTATTATATATCAGCATATGGCAATTCATTCAATAACATTTAACAGAGTATATACTCTGCACTAGGTGCGTTTATTTAGTAATTTTCTTTGGAACAGTCAAAGTGGTCTCTAGGATAGGAACACTGAGTGTCCTAATTGGCCATTCAGAAGAAAGAAAGTCAAAGAAACTCAATTTCCATCCANGTCAAGGACCAAGGCAGGATAGCCTGTTCACTGCAGAGGATAATTATATGAGAAACAAGCTATGAGTTTCTGAGGGGGGTGGAGAGACCACCTGAAACAGCCCTGGCAATGCTAAAACTGGGAAAGTCCCGAACAAGTTGGGAGACAAATCAGTCATTCTGAAAGCATGATGCCGTCATTAGAAAGAACTTGGACTAAGAAGTGGGTACCAAACATTCCTCTCTTGGCTGAGATATACCTGTTGACTTTGGGCAAGTCACCTAACTTCAGATCCTTGGTTCCTCAGAGTACAAAACTGGGGACTTGGACCTATTTTCAGCTAAACAGCACATATTCAAAGCACGTGCTATCATTAGGATCTATGAGAAATGCCCTACCTCATTGAAGCCTCTCAACAACTCCATGATAAAAGCAGTATTGTTTTTCCCTACTGACAGATGAGAACACAGAGAATTAAGAGAGGTCAGGATTCAAGTCACACTGAGTAAATCAGCATATCGTAGCCATGATGGGTACCACCTCTTGAGCTGGGGCTCAATTCCCAGCACTACTGCATGCTGGTTCTGTCACCCTGGATAAATCCCTTAGCTTCTGGGCTTCAGTAATATGGGCACTTCTTCATTTGCAAGTTTGAAAACAGTACCAGGCACAAGTTAAAGGATATACAAGTGTTTGTAAAATAAATAAAAAGAGACATCCTACATGTAGCTACATGTAGCTCTTAAATGCTACAGATCTCCTCCAGCTCTTACTAGGCTAAGATTTTATGAATGGCCATGTCCTCTTACTTTCTCCCCTCTGTACAAAGGTGGAAAATTGCTAAACGCAGAGCATCTTTGCTATAATGAAGGGCTAATAGTCTGACCTCATTCCCAAACCACATTCTCAAAGAAAACACTGCTGATCTGTGTGACTGAGGATCTTTGAATTTACTCCTGGGCATCTTTAAAAAAGAAAAGAAATCAGCACAACATTTGTGTTGTGCCTGGACATTAAATCTGCAGACCTTTGCCAATCTGTAAGTCCTTCGGAACCTTTAACATCACTTAAGTTTAGAGTTTCTTTGTTGTGATTATATGAGGAGTTTTCAGCTCTTCAACCACCAAGAAAAAGCTATCATCTTTCATCTTTCTGTGACTTCTTTGGAGACATTTTTTCCCACTGTGTTTCTCACCATTGTTTAACTGTAACATCTAAGATAAAGGATCTGATTTTTATTTTTGGTTTTTATATTCATACAGAAATTACCAGATATCTTGTAAAATTAGCTGTTGGGCTAGTTCGTATTTGCTAGTTTCTGTGTATTATATATCAGCATACGGCAATTCATTGAATAACATTTAACAGAGTATATACTCTGCACTAGGTGCATTTATTTAGTAATTTTCTTTGGAACAGTCAAAGTGATCTCTAGGATAGGAACACTGAGTGTCCTAATTGGCCATTCAGAAGAAAGAAAGTCAAAGAAACTCAAATTTCCATCCAACAATTTATAAAGAAGTCAAGAGACAGTCAAGTTGGCTAAGCCCAGTGCATCACTAGGATCAGCTCTCAAGACTCCTTGCCAGCTACAATCA
This sequence comes from Neotragus moschatus, assembly GCA_006410615.1. Classification (NCBI taxonomy): domain Eukaryota; kingdom Metazoa; phylum Chordata; class Mammalia; order Artiodactyla; family Bovidae; genus Neotragus; species Neotragus moschatus. Next base: position 13,413 of record SJYA01002830.1, read on the forward strand.
GACATTGGCACAAGGCAGATGTCCTCATTTTGCTTAGAAGTCTCTTCTTCCATCTTGATTTGGCAAATCAACCTAAATTGCAGTGGTTTATCCAGATCTATGTATGGTTTTAAAAACTGATGCTGTTAGAAGTTTTTCTTCTTACTAGTGACTGGATCATACCTTTCCCTTGCTATAGGAGGAAGAGTGATGAGCCATCACTCCTCCAGTTCCGTGGCCCAATCTAGTTTCAGCGATAGNAGTGGTTTATCCAGATCTATGTATGGTTTTAAAAACTGATGCTGTTAGAAGTTTTTCTTCTTACTAGTGACTGGATCATACCTTTCCCTTGCTATAGGAGGAAGAGTGATGAGCCATCACTCCTCCAGTTCCGTGGCCCAATCTAGTTTCAGCGATAGTAGCTGACAATGTAATACTCATTCAGCAGCTGATTATAATTAAAAATATCAGAATAATTAAAGTCCTCAGCTTGACAAGCAGAGCCATNAGGCAGATGTCCTCATTTTGCTTAGAAGTCTCTTCTTCCATCTTGATTTGGCAAATCAACCTAAATTGCGGTGGTTTATCCAGATCTATGTATGGGTTTAAAAACTGATGCTGTTAGAAGTTTTTCTTCCTACCAGTGACTGGATCATACCTTTCCCTTGCTATAGGAGGAAGAGTGATGAGCCATCATTCCTCCAGTTCCCTGGCCCAATCTAGTTTCAGCGATAGTAGCTGACAATGTAATAGTCATTCAGCAGCTGATTATAATTAAAAATATCAGAATAATTAAAGTCCTCAGCTTGACAAGCAGAGCCATAACTTTGCCTTCAGACATTCCTCTCTAATTAGTTAATTAATCCTAATGCAAATTATAAGCAATAATTAGTCAGCCAAGCTTGACATAAAAGTCTGCTGACTTGCAGCTAAAAGGCTTTCTGGTTGCTGCTTTGTAGTTTCTAAAGGTGTCCACTCATGGTTTCTGTATCCATCCTACTTCGAACTTTCTGCCGATACATAGATACTCAAAGCAATTTGAGTTGGAGAAAACCACAGCTATAAAACCTGTATTACCACAGGCATTTTTCAGTTTGACATAATAAATTGCATGCTCAGGATCTGTACTGAATATCAATATGGGGTATATCCTATTTGGAAAAAAAAAAAAAAGAATGAGAAGGTGGTGAGGAGGTGGGGACATTTTGACCCAAAGCCTGGTCTGTGATCTGTTTCAGATTCTTTCTTACTAGATCACGGGTGTGCTTTTTAGCATGTGCCAAGAAATTAAGTCATAATGAAGCATATCCGAAATTTGATATCCCTGTAATAGAAAAGCTAATATTTGATCCAGATTTTCAATGAATTTAATCAGATCTGGAATCTGTTAAGTGAGATAATTTGAATTATCTTTTGATAAATCTAAACCTGAATACTGTATTTACTACATAGCTCAGCTACTAATGAACAAAATTTCCCTCCCTCAAAACTGGTACAATGTCATGATCTTATGGAACATCAGGTCAGTAGTTTCTGGAAACCTCAGAAAATCAAATACTCTATCACTAGCTGTTCTAAAACTTGACAGTCCAGGGGCCAAAGAAGTCTGTCCTAATGGAGTAGAAGGCAGCCCCTGAAAAATGAAGTCAGAGCAACAACAAAGCTAAAGTTAAATCAACACAGAAACGTATCCCTCAAATGCTATCTTTGGCCAACACTCCATGACTTAGAAGGAATATTTTAGGCAGTTCCCTGGGGTGCCAGTGGTTAGGACTCCATGTTTCTACTGCAGAGGGCACGGGTTCAATCCCTGGCTGGGGAATGAAGATCCCACAAACTATGTGGCATGGCCAAAAAAAAAAAAAAGTACATTGATTGCAAAATGGCATGAATTATTTCTTTCCCTGTATCTATGCCTCTTGCAGTGTGATTCTGTAGCTCTTTCCATTAAGAGGTTAAATTTATTTCTCAACAGCTTGAATTCAGGCTTGTCTTGTGACATGACTTGCCCTGAGGGATGAGGTGGAAGGGACGGGGTGACAGTTACAAGTCTAGGCCTCAAGACGTCTCATAAGCTCTGCTTGTTCTCAAAACCCTGGCTCTCCCATGAGATAAGCTAAGCAAGCCTGCTGATGGATACAAAAGAGTATGGAATGGAGACAAATAAACTCTCCCGGGGCCCTCTTAGACCAGCTGACTCCTTAGCTGATGGCAGATAAATAAGAAAGCCGAGCGGAGATCAACCAAGCCAACCCAGATGACAACCACCCAACTGCCCTATAAACTCAGGAGCTAAATAAATCATATTCAGAGGAAGTGACTAAATTTGCAGTNACAAATAAACTCTCCCGGGGCCCTCTTAGACCAGCTGACTCCTTAGCTGATGGCAGATAAATAAGAAAGCCGAGCGGAGATCAACCAAGCCAACCCAGATGACAACCACCCAACTGCCCTATAAACTCAGGAGCTAAATAAATCATATTCAGAGGAAGTGACTAAATTTGCAGTATTCTGTCCCACAGCAACAGCTAGCTAACACAAATAGGCACAGAACAACTTAGTCCATGTACCCTAGTGGAGTAGCAGAAAGGACCCTACCCTTTCCATAGGCATCAAATCTCCAGATGTTCTTTATGTGTTGATAAATATTCAGTTCTCCTCTTGCTTACTGGGGGAAAAGGAAAACTAATACAGACTTTCATCTCTTTCTTATTTGCTCATTCTCCCAACTTCCATAGTTTCTTCCCTTCAGCCTAAAAAATTGAAGGCTCTCTCCGCCTAAATAGAACTCTTCCCATAATTCTATCTCAATGTATCCCACTTCCCAATTAAAACCATAACTATTCCCCCCACAATTGATAAGTTTTTAAAGAAAAAATCATAGGCTGGCTCCTATTGCGACCACTCTACTGAAACTACTTTCAGTTTAGGGTTATAAATGACTATCTAACTGCCAAATCCAAGGATAATTCTCCTTTCAAACCTTTTCTTAATATAAATTTTTAGTAAAGTATAGGATGTATATACACACACTTTAGACATAGATAAAATACAAATATATGTGTGTGTTAATATATTTACCTTTATATATTTGTGTTTATGTGTAAATATATGTAAATCTATAAATGCATGTATATAAATACAAAATAGACAAATATAAAATCTAGACTAATCTAACCTCTCAATCTCAACCCCCAAATCCTTTTAACCATGTAAAGTAACATATTCACAGACCTTAGATACTTTGAAGGAGTTAACATTCTGTCTGTTATGTACCATTAACCATTACTCTGTCACATCTATCAACCATGGATAGCCACTATGCTAACTGCTAGTCTCATAGACTGGGTCTACCTGTTTGATATTGTATATAAGTAGAATATTTGTTGTGTCTGGCTTCTTTTGGTCAACATCGTTTGTGAGATTTATCCATAGTGCTTACTTTTATTACGATATCATATTCTGATGCATGAATATACTATAACTTACTTAACCCTGCTACTGTCGATGAGCATCTGAATCATTTCCAGTTCTTGGCTATCATGAAGTGTTGCTGTTAATAGCCAAACATGTCTTTTGGATCACATACAAATGCACTTCTTTTTCATCATTAGTTGAAACAGTTTCCAGAAGTGTGTGCATGAAAATTCTAGCTGTACCCCACCTTGCTAGCGTTTGGCATTGTTTGCCCTTTCATTGACCATCATTTTGATCACTCCAGTAATTGACATTTAAGATTTCTAGAAAATTTCTCCTCCTTTGGCTTCTAGAACTTCACTCGCTCCTAAGACTCTTCAGTACCTCTCTGAATATCACTTCTTATTTTGTATTGCTGGATTCTCCTCTCTTGAATAGCACCACCCACCTTTAATTTTTCCCTTTATTTCAGTCACATCCCTTAATCATTTTTCAATGTTATTGTCTAATTTCCATAATGGGGTAATACCAAGGTCCTGCACAATTAAAAAAAAATTATTGTTCCCATCCACCTGAAGCAAAAGATGGCTGCCCATCAACTCTATTTCTGCTTCTCATGCTATACACATACTGAAATATATTTACAAGCCTCCTCACAGTTAAAAGAAGCATTTGGCTGAGTCAGAAAGCAGAATGTGAGCAGAAGTGATGGCTGAAATTTTCAAGCTTAATACCCACTTCTTAAAGTCCCCATGCTCCATCCTTTCTTTTCTTTCTCCTGTTAGAAAATCTTAGATGCCTTATGTTGAAGACGGTGGCATCAGAAGATGGAAGGGGACTGATTCACAAGACTGGAATCAGGGCTTGAAAGAGAACCACCTGACATACACTGGGTATGATGTGAATAGGAAAGATACTTTCACAGTGTTGAGCCACTGAGATCTGAGGGTTGTTTGTTATGGTGGTAAACCTAATGACAAATATAGAAACTGGTAGCTTGAAGTGGGAGGCTGCAACAACAAATACCTCAAATATATAATATGTAAGGCAAAGAAACAGATATAGCAGACTATTGATCTATATTATACAGTAGTAAACTGTTTTGGTAAAACTGATCCATGAAGTAACATAAGAAGGAGAATACGTATTATGGACTGCCAACCCTATGTGAGGTAACTGAAAGAAAACATAGTGATAGTGTGTACTGACTGCTGTTGACTATATTCTGCAAGCTATTTCAAGAAAGAGATGAGCTCATGAGAAATCTCGTTGCGAGGAAGCAGTGAAACAAAATAGAGAACAAAACTCAAGATTTCAAAGCTTAAGAAAAACTGACCTTTTCTAGATCCCAAGAAGTACAAAAGTTAAGATTGATAATCCTTTTGACCAAGGCCCCTTGATATCCAGCCTTGGGCAAAGGGTTGGCCTTTCCACCCAAAGCCATACCTTCAAGGTTCAGTTCAGTTCAGTTCAGTCACTCAGTCGTGTCTGACTGTTTGCAACCCCATGAATCGCAGCATGCCAAGCCTCCCTGTCCATCACCATCTCCCGGAGTTCAGTCAAACTCACGTCCATCGAGTCGGTGATGCCATCCAGCCATCTCATTCTCTGTTGTCCCCTTCTCCTCCTGCCCCCAATTCCTCCCAGCATCAGAGTCTTTTCCAGTGAGTCAACTCTTCGCATGAGGTGGCCAAAGTACTGGACCTTCAGCTTTAGCATCATTCCTTCCAAAGAACACCCAGGACTGATCTCCTTCAGAATGGACTGGTTGGACCTCCTTGCAGTCTAAGGGACTCTCAAGAGTCTTCTCCAACACCACAGTTCAAAAGCATCAATTCTTTGGCACTCAGCCTTCTTCACAGTCCAACTCTCACGTCCATACATGATGACAGGAAAAACCATAGCCTTGACTAGATGGACCTTAGTTGGCAAAGTAATGTCTCTGCTTTTGAATACGCTATCTAGATTGGACATAACTTTTCTTCCAGGTAACCATCATTAAATTGAGAGAAAAGATGTATAAGAGTAAAACAAAAAACTGTCTTTGCGAATGATGTCCAGACAAGAAATTTGGGTGTGACTTTGCAATCATGGAGCTGATTGGAAACAAACAGATCACAAGTCTATTAAGTTTTTAAGAAACTACATTCTCAAAGAAACTGCTAACTTAGATCTTAAAAGTATCTCCCTGCTCAAGATTTAACATGATCTTTTTACTGCCCTCTCCCAGCAAACTGTGCACAGCCCCAAGGAGGGACGACCCTGTACCACTTCCCGCTTCAGATATGAACATGGAAGACAATAAACACGGAAGATAATAAACTAGACGAAACTCCCCCAGAGCACAGGACCATGGGGGGAGAATGGAAAGAAGTTCCTTCCAGAGATCTCACTGACTAACCTCTCCTCCTTTGAGGGGAAAAAGCTTCCAGGATCCCCAGTGCTGTTACAGACCCAGGACTACCCTACCTCTCCCTTTCCTGAATGGGAGTTTGTTGTAGTCACATCGATGCACCCCCCAGATCCCACTATAGAACTGAAGGGTTAAATTCCCCAGCTGCTGGAAGTATGAATGCAACTCTCAGCACATTTCAATAACTGTCTCAGCTATAGCTGAGAGTTGCCTCACACTTGGTGCAAGAGTGTGCCTCTATTCAGAAGTATCCAAATCCAGCAACTGGTCGACCTAGGGTATACGGGTCCAGGCCCTTCATCCTAATTTAGGGCACTTCTGCAAGGGCCACCNGGAAGATGGAAGGGAACTGATTCACAAGACTGGAATCAGGGCTTGAAAGAGAACCACCTGACATACACTGGGTATGATGTGAATGGGAAAGATACTTTCACAGTGTTGAGCCACTGAGATCTGAGGTTTGTTTGTTATGGTGGTAAACCTAATGACGTGGGAGGCTGCAATAACAAATACCTCAAATATATAATATGTAAGGCAAAGAAACAGATATAGCAGACTATTGATCTATATTGTACAGTAGTAAACTGTTTTGGTACATGAGGTAACATAAGAAGGAGAATACTTACTATGGACTGCCAACCCTATGTGAGGTAACTGGAAGAAAACATAGTGATAGTGTGTATTGACTGCTGTTGACCATATTCTGCAAGCTATTTCAAGAAAGAGATGAGCTCATGAGAAATCTGGTTGCGAAGAAGCAGTGAAACAAAATAGAGAACAAAACTCAAGATTTCAAAGCTTAAGAAAAACTGACCTTTTCTAGATCCCAAGAAGTACAAAAGTTCAGATTGATAATGCTTTTGACCAAGGCCCCTTGATATCCAGCCTTGGGCAAAGGGTTGGCCTTCCCACCCAAAGCCATACCTTCAAGGTTCAGTTCAGTTCAGTTCAGTCACTCAGTCATGTCTGACTCTTTACAACCCCATGAATCGTAGCATGTCAGGCCTCCCTGTACATCACCAACTCCTAGAGTTCACTCAGACTCACGCCTATCGAGTCAGTGATGCCATCCAGCCATCTCATCCTCGGTCATCCCCTTCTCCTCCTGTCCCCAATCCCTCCCAGCATCAGAGTCTTTTCCAATGAGTCAACTCTTCGCATGAGGTGGCCAAAGTACTGGAGTTTCAGCTTTAGCATCATTCCTTTCAAAGAACACCCAGGACTGATCTTCCTTAGAATGGACTGATTGGATCTCCTTGCAGTCCAAGGGACTCTCAAGAGTCTTCTCCAATACCACAGTTCAAAAACATCAATTCTTCAGCACTCAGCCTTCTTCTTCTTCTTCAACTCTCACATCCATACATGACCACAGGAAAAACCATAGCCTTGACTAGATGGACCTTAGTTGGCAAACTAATGTCTCTGCTTTGGAATATGCTATCTAGATTGGATATAACTTTTCTTCCAGGTAACCATCATTAAATTGAGAGAAAAGATGTATAAGAGTAAAGCAAATAACTGTCTTTGGGAATGATGTCCAGACAAGAAATTTGGGTGTGATTTTGGAATCATGGAGCTGATTGGAAACAAACAGATCACAAGTCTATTAAGTTTTTAAGAAACTACATTCTCAAAGAAACTGCTAACTTAGATCTTAAAAGTATCTCCCTGCTCAAGATTTAACATGATCTTTTTACTGCCCTCTCCCAGCAAACTGTGCACAGCCCCAAGGAGGGACGACCCTGTACCACTTCCCGCTTCAGATATGAACATGGAAGACAATAAACACGGAAGATAATAAACTAGACGAAACTCCCCCAGAGCACAGGACCATGGGGGGAGAATGGAAAGAAGTTCCTTCCAGAGATCTCACTGACTAACCTCTCCTCCTTTGAGGGGAAAAAGCTTCCAGGATCCCCAGTGCTGTTACAGACCCAGGACTACCCTACCTCTCCCTTTCCTGAATGGGAGTTTGTTGTAGTCACATCGATGCACCCCCCAGATCCCACTATAGAACTGAAGGGTTAAATTCCCCAGCTGCTGGAAGTATGAATGCAACTCTCAGCACATTTCAATAACTGTCTCAGCTATAGCTGAGAGTTGCCTCACACTTGGTGCAAGAGTGTGCCTCTATTCAGAAGTATCCAAATCCAGCAACTGGTCGACCTAGGGTATACGGGTCCAGGCCCTTCATCCTAATTTAGGGCACTTCTGCAAGGGCCACCCTACCTTCATCATGGGATTGGCTGAGGACTGTGCTTTCTTCCTTTCCCTTCTACATGTAGGCTCCAAGAGCACTCCCTACGTAAGTTGCTAATAGTAATCCCTCTCTTAGAGTCTGCTTCTTGGAGAGATAGGCTGTGACAGATCCTATACTCCAATTAATCTGTCCCTTCTGCTCCGTTTTATATTAAATGAAGATGGTCTTCAGATAATTTGTCTTTGTGGTTCTTGGATCATCATATCATAACCAGATGTCTAGAAGCTGAATGTGAAGATAGATGCAGTAGCTGATGGGACTTTGGACAGGAGGGATTAAATGGATTCCTGTTGATCAAAGGGCATGTTGTGGCCAAAAATGCCAGTATTCACCCATATGTATGCTTCCATTGAAAGGGCAGTAAAAGTTCCCAAAGGAATGTGACCAATTCTAAATTCTCTTGAGAGACAGTTTTGCTGTTGCCACAATATTTACTTTACNGCTGATAGGACTTTGGACAGGAGGGATTAAATGGATTCCTGTTGATCAAAGGGCATGTTGTGGCCAAAAATGCCAGTATTCACCCATATGTATGCTTCCATTGAAAGGGCAGTAAAAGTTCCCAAAGGAATGTGACCAATTCTAAATTCTCTTGAGAGACAGTTTTGCTGTTGCCACAATATTTACTTTACAAATGTACCTTTCTTTTGCGGCACCACCTATCAGCACTTCCTTAATCAATATTTTCAGTAAGTCAGTAATTTAACTGTTGCTTGTCTGCATGTCTTCATTGTTGCCTTCGCAGAGGTAAAGGCTATAGGGACTGGTGTCCATCAAATAAATAGTCACGGAGGAAGAAAAGCAAGTTTGGGCCTTTCTATTCAAAGAGTGGATTTGACTATGAAAGTGATGGTCCTGCCCTGCAAAAACAGAAAACATGCCCCTTACATCTATGTGGCCATAACGACCACCGAAGCCCAAATCTAAAGTGAGAGAAATCAGTCCAGTAAGAATCTCCATCTTCAGGTCAGATGACGTTTCCTCTAGTACAAATTCACAGTTTGTTAAAAAAAAATTAACCACTCCTTAGAGGTTCCTGCTTCCCACTTCTCCCTCCAGCATGCATTTATTCTTATCATCCTCCTCATCCCCTACTATTTATTAAGTGGCCACATTTGCATGGCACCGTACCTGCGATTTTCCATTTCTCTCCAAGCATGATTTCCTGGTTTAGAAGTTTTAATGGCTGCTCCTTTGAAAATGTCTTAAGAGGGTTTTGACTGTAATTCCTTTTCTCCTAGCTCTTATTTAATAGGTACCAATGCCTATCTTTTGCCTGGGGTATTGGGCTAGGGAGAGGAAGATTCATTAACCATGGTGAGTTATGGATTTCAATGCCCTGGCTACTTCATTTCTCATATCCAAGTAGATCATTTCCTCCCTAGTCCTCCTGAGCCCAAGGATGCATATATTGTAAGTAGCCTTAATCTGCTTCATTAGGATATATTTTTTAACTTTACAAGAATGATACCACCAATATTACCATATTACTTCTGGTGATGTGCAAGGCAGTATAATCTTACATTCATACTGACAGTATTAGTAGTGATTTAGGTGTGGTCGTAAGAGTAGGAAAACTATACCAATTTAAATCTTGGAGATATCAAAATTAATCTCCTTTTCAGATATAGATCCAAGGAGGTAAAGTTCCTTGTCTAAGGTGACAGAATAGAGACAAGTGCCCACAAAAGGCAAATCTTACATCTCCAGACTTACCGCTTGTATTCTCCCATGTTTCGCCCTTCTGAGTATTAAAGCAGAGTGTTTCTGATAGCAAGAAAGGCTCCAAGGATTTCAAGAGTCAGAAACAGATAGTGGCACAACTCATGGCTGTCACAGAGCACACTGTAAAAGAGAACATGTATGGTTAGTTCACCCTGGGTACATTTCATTGGACAATTCTTGAATAATCTTACTTGGGCTTATGCCTTTCAATATTAACAGAAGATTTCTCCCTATGAGACCAGCCGTATCTCTTCTTCAGAAACCAGTGTCTTACAGGCTCCATGATATTCTCCAGCTTTCAGTACCAACTAAACTCTTCTTAAGAAGGAAGGTTGTACCTATATCTGTGAAAAATAGTAACTGCTNGACAATTCTTGAATAATCTTACTTGGGCTTATGCCTTTCAATATTAACAGAAGATTTCTCCCTATGAGACCAGCCGTATCTCTTCTTCAGAAACCAGTGTCTTACAGGCTCCATGATATTCTCCAGCTTTCAGTACCAACTAAACTCTTCTTAAGAAGGAAGGTTGTACCTATATCTGTGAAAAATAGTAACTGCTTTGGTTCTAGGACTTCTGCTTAGATCTGGCCCTGATGATAATTATTAAATATATGCACTTTTTTTTTTT
>SJYA01002830.1:23937-78786 GCA_006410615.1 Neotragus moschatus
GTGAGTCTGAGTGAACTCTGGGAGTCGGTGATGGACAGGGAGGCCTGGTGTGCTGCGATTCATGAGGAAGCAAAAAGTCGGACACAACTGAGTGACTGAAGTGAACTGAACTGAACTGAGAGGCATTCTCTGTTGTCCCAGTTGAGAAGTGTTATTGATATCTGAAGGGTAAAGGCAAGAACACTACTAAGCATCGTAAAGTGCACAGGACAGCCCCTCTAGCAAGAGCTATCTGGTCTAAAGATATATACGTGTTTAGGCTGAAGACCTCACCTGCGAGGATTCTCACCCCTCCCAGAACCCCAGTGACCCACCGTTCTTTGGAAACTGGCCTCTTTCTAGATCTCCTCTCATAAGAGAGGACTTAAGAACACAGAGGAAAACAACTCTGGAGTAGAAGTGAGGTTTCCTGGCTTTATCAATTCCCCAATATATGGTCTTCTACAAAGTAGGAGGAATGAATTTCTTCTTATTTCATTGGTATAAAAATAATAAAGTAAAATAGTCTATTAAAATGCTTCGTAAACTCTAAGGTGGTACACAAATACCTGGCATTGTCATGGCAAGAAGTAATTAACAAGAAAGGGATGAATTTCTATGTGTGGGATATCAGATACCATGATAGCAGGTACTTCTGGTTGGATGCTGTCCACCATCCCTCTAATCCACAGTGGAAGTACAAATGCATCACCAGTGTTCAACACCAGTACTGTCTTCACTGTTTTTGTATCCTCTGTGTACATGAAAAAGTGTTCTCAGAGCTAATCAGACAGTAGATACTGAGCCAACTATTGACACATAAGTTATACCGCACATTTCCAGACATAGCTAGGAGGACAAAGACTTTTCCACCTGTGGGGGCAACGTTCCCAGAAGCCTGGGAAGTACACGCTGATTCCCATTCGAGAAATGAGGCAACTGTGATTCAGAGCATTTGTGTGATTTATCTAAATGTTCAGCTAATAAGCATACGTACTGCATCTTATGATCTTATAGGCATGATTCGAACTCACGTCTCTATCTATAGAAGATGCCATGTTCTGCTCCCCAGATGCTGAGAGCTTTCTCTACTTCTGGGTGTGTGCTGGAAACCCACATCAAAACACCTGCATCCCGAGGCACAGTCATGGGTCAGAAAACACTTATGCTATGGAAAGGGGTGACAATGGCCATGAAACCCAGCCAGCCCCTCCCAGGTCACTTCCAGCCAACACATACTGATGGTGTGAATGAATAACAGAAATGCCTAGAGTCTTTCTCTTTTCTTGACTGCTTAAATTTTGTTCATAAAATGAGAATGGGTTCAGCAGCCATCCCTGGAGTTTTGTAGTGCAAGCTGTCCCAGTTAGTGAGGTGATGGGGACTAGATTTGTGACTCTGAGGGCTGGTATTTCAATTCCAAATGAATGAAGCCTGATTCAAATGAATCTTTGTTATTTCCTACCCACTGAACTCAGCTCAATTACATTCAGTGACTATGTACTAAGCAACAACTGAGTGTCTAGTTCTGTGGGAAACAATAGTGGAGGGACACGATGACTACTCTCAAGCAGGCCCCTCTACCATGCGTGTTGGCGGGGGCAGGGGGAGTTGGGGGGGCGTTAAAGAGCTAATGAGAATAAAATAAACCCAGCTGATACCCACCTACTAAACTTCACAGGATCTAGCTTATTCATCAATACATACTTTCCTTCTCTGACAGACTCACATATTCAGTGAATATGAAGGTGCTTCAGGGTACCACTCCCCACCCTCAAAGCACTACTAATTTAATGGGCACCAGTGTGTAAATGGACAAGTAACGTAGGGAAAGAAACTTTGCTGGCTTGTGTGAACAGGGAGGAGATGAAGTTGACTTAGGATAGAACCTGAATGACGAGGAACATTTATATTGTCTTTTAGGAAAGTATTTTGGGGTAGAATCTGGTGAGGTTCTAACCAAGAATGAATAATCAGCTACTATATTGCTATGGGTTACAAGTACTTATAAAGACATCCTTGTGTGCCTGCTCTGAGATAATAATCTAAAAATAGCAAGGCATGGTTTACTATTGACATAGTTTCAATCAAAAGTGGTGGGAAACAATTAAAATTGAGAAAGCAATCTCAAATCCCTTTGATGTACAAAAATATCTCCCTCTAGTAAAAGTAGAAGCTACCCTATCACATTGAGGTGAGAATGTATCCCTAAGGCATCCAAAAACATATGCCTTAAGAGAAATAGTTAATCCTGTTGACAACAGAAACTCTGTTTCGTTGTCAAAGGAGACGAGGATGTTTTGCAGGCTTTCCCTCATCTTGCATGCATGGCAATGTACTCTTTTCTATCCTTAATCTAAATCTTCATTAAAACTTAGTTCTGCAAGTGCTCTAAAAGTTCCAAAAAGCAGACTGAAAATAGGAAAAGAAAGCACACCAAGAAACACATGGACATTTCCCCCAAATATAATATTTTAAATGCAATTATATATAAAATATAATATTTGCAGTCTGTGCATAGTCTCTATAACTTTGGTTTAGATAGTAAGTTGGTAAAACTGGCAGCCTTGGCCCACCCTAAGACCATGGATTCCCATTTTTATCTAGCTATTAGTGAGACTCTGACTTCATTTTTAGTGGTCTGCTTTCAAAGATTAGTGATTAAACTACAGAAATATATGGCTCACTGAGACACACTGCCATGTATATACTGTTACACAATGTAGCTTCAGTTAGGGTTCTGGTTCATTAAAAATATTAGACGTTATTTTAACATAAGTATTAGTCAACTTTGCTACAGTAAGAAACAACTTCAAACCTCAGTGGTCCAGAACAAAAACACTTATTTCTGGGTTTTCTTATGAGTTAGACTGACTCTACCTCATACCTTTTCTGGTTGAAGAAGTGGCTCTTACTTGAGATATGCCTTCTTGTGGCAGCAGAAAAAGCCCCAGAAATAGCAGAAACATGAGATGCCTCTTGAAACTTCCACCTGAGTCTAGCATTCTGTCCCTTCTCACATTCCAATAGCCCAGCAAATTATTTGGCCAACTGACAATAAGGTAAGAAAGTCAACCCTGCCGACAAGAAGACTTTTTATGGTAATAAACTGATATGTTTATTTATGCTTAACAGAGAAGGGATCAAAAAGATGGATCACCATGTGTGTGTGTGCGTATATATATATATATATATATGGTGATTCATTAATTTTTAAAAATTCCAAAATATATTATTATTGATTTTTGTTACAGTTAACTGGAAAACTATTATATCACCTCTTGAATAAATGAATAGGCTGTGTGCTTAAAGTATGATAGAGGAAATAAAAGAGAATAGAGAGAAACTAAGAAATATATATATATATAAAGAAATATATATATATATATAAAACCCTTGTGTCGTAGACCTACAACATGACTCACCAAAGTTACCTTTAATGATAATTTAATACTTTATCGTTTTTGTGTTTTGCAGTTATCAAAGGCTTGATAATTAGATTTTCTTGACATCTGTCACCAGAAACAAGAGAAAAACTCCCGATAGTGGAGTTTAAGGCTTTCAAAGTCGCTAGTGTTCTAGTCATATGATGTTGAAAAGAAAGTCATTTCAATATAGTCTTTAAGCGCTTAATAAATGCTTGGGTTTGTATGAGCAAATACATACAAACCTCCCAATCTCCATATTTCATGGGCTTTTTCCTCTTATGGGTATTCACGGACAATTTAGATTTGCAAGTTTTAACCATTTAACTTCCTGAGAAAGGAAATTGGAACAACAAAAGCAAATGTGTCCCCAACTCACGTATGGAAGTAGTTATTTCAGGTTAATTATTATCAAGAACTGTGCAAGCCTAAGAATGCGATTAAACATTAGCCTGTGAGATATTTAACAGTGGGGTTCTACAATAAAAACAGAATATTATTCTTTCTAGGTTTTTTTTCTCAACAGTCCCAAAGTACACATGCCAATGAAGCTAATGTCTAAATAATTAAATGATAATGTCATTATTATTCAGTGTAGAAATACACTTGAGAATCAAATTGAATCCGTTTTTTTTCCCCTCTTGTGGCACAATAACAATTCTTGTTCAACCTTACTTAATATATTCCTTGGTTGAAAGAAAAGTCAGTCTGTATACTCATTGGCTTCTAGGAAAGAGAATGGAGCCTATGTAACTGAAGGAACAGAGCAGTGAGGGGAAAAAAAGCAACAGCCCTGGGCTAAATGTGAACTAGGCTAAGAACAGCACCTTTGTACCTTGGTCCTAAACTCCCTTCTCATTCTCACCCCTTAGGCAGGCGATGCCCTGCACTCCCCACTGCACCTCACTCCCTAAATCTGGTCAGCTCAGGAGAACATCAGTGAGCTTCCTGTCCCAGAAGTATCTGTATTTTCACTCAGCCTTCACTCTGCACTGAAAAGCTCCATTCCCTTTAACACTCATAAAACATTGTTGGGTTTAGTTCAAAGCACATTCCATGTATAAACTCGTGTGATATTCACAATTCTGAGATAGATACTCTTATTATTCCTCTTTTATAAGTGAAGAAACTGAGTCACCGAGTGGATGGATGACTCTTTCAAAGGTGAACCTGAGCATTCTGACCTGAGAGCCCATATCCTTACTATTGGAGCTACAGGGGAGGGAGATTCTTACAGCCCCCCAAAGGTGCTTCCAAATGCTTCCATTATGATTTGGTCAAACAATTTCTAAATGTCATCTTGCCGCAGTAAAACCCACAGAAAGAAATGATGGATTTTGCTAACAGAATCCGTGAACACCCATCGGGAGAACACTGTCCAGACAAGGCATAGGGAAAGGAGTTTAGGAAGAAGTTCATCACACACTCTTTGTCCAAGGACCCTTGAGTCTCTCTACTTTGTTATCCCATGGCTGACACTAAACAGATTATTTGGCCAGGTTCTCCTATGCTTATCTGTTAGTTTTGTTTCATTTGCTTTGATACCAAATTCTCATCCATGACAGTGAGATAAGGCAAATCTCGAAACGTCCTGTTATGCTTTGTGATGCCTTTCTTATTTCTTGGTACCAAGACTAGTTATGGTACGAAAACAGAATAGCTGTATAGGTTTAAGGCCTAGGATTTTCACATAAGGAAGTTCAACTAAAAATTTTACTACAAAAACTGGACAAAAAAGTTTTTGGAATCTGTTTAAAATTTTTACCAAAAAATTGAAGAAAAAATTTGGAATCTGTTTAAAAATAAATGTAAGCTTGTTAATNGCTTAATAAATGCTTGGGTTTGTATGAGCAAATACATACAAACCTCCCAATCTCCATATTTCATGGGCTTTTTCCTCTTATGGGTATTCACGGACAATTTAGATTTGCAAGTTTTAACCATTTAACTTCCTGAGAAAGGAAATTGGAACAACAAAAGCAAATGTGTCCCCAACTCACGTATGGAAGTAGTTATTTCAGGTTAATTATTATCAAGAACTGTGCAAGCCTAAGAATGCGATTAAACATTAGCCTGTGAGATATTTAACAGTGGGGTTCTACAATAAAAACAGAATATTATTCTTTCTAGGTTTTTTTTCTCAACAGTCCCAAAGTACACATGCCAATGAAGCTAATGTCTAAATAATTAAATGATAATGTCATTATTATTCAGTGTAGAAATACACTTGAGAATCAAATTGAATCCGTTTTTTTTCCCCTCTTGTGGCACAATAACAATTCTTGTTCAACCTTACTTAATATATTCCTTGGTTGAAAGAAAAGTCAGTCTGTATACTCATTGGCTTCTAGGAAAGAGAATGGAGCCTATGTAACTGAAGGAACAGAGCAGTGAGGGGAAAAAAAGCAACAGCCCTGGGCTAAATGTGAACTAGGCTAAGAACAGCACCTTTGTACCTTGGTCCTAAACTCCCTTCTCATTCTCACCCCTTAGGCAGGCGATGCCCTGCACTCCCCACTGCACCTCACTCCCTAAATCTGGTCAGCTCAGGAGAACATCAGTGAGCTTCCTGTCCCAGAAGTATCTGTATTTTCACTCAGCCTTCACTCTGCACTGAAAAGCTCCATTCCCTTTAACACTCATAAAACATTGTTGGGTTTAGTTCAAAGCACATTCCATGTATAAACTCATGTGATATTCACAACTCTGAGATAGATACTCTTATTATTCCTCTTTTATAAGTGAAGAAACTGAGTCACCGAGTGGATGGATGACTCTTTCAAAGGTGAACCTGAGCATTCTGACCTGAGAGCCCATATCCTTACTATTGGAGCTACAGGGGAGGGAGATTCTTACAGCCCCCCAAAGGTGCTTCCAAATGCTTCCATTATGATTTGGTCAAACAATTTCTAAATGTCATCTTGCCGCAGTAAAACCCACAGAAAGAAATGATGGATTTTGCTAACAGAATCCGTGAACACCCATCGGGAGAACACTGTCCAGACAAGGCATAGGGAAAGGAGTTTAGGAAGAAGTTCATCACACACTCTTTGTCCAAGGACCCTTGAGTCTCTCTACTTTGTTATCCCATGGCTGACACTAAACAGATTATTTGGCCAGGTTCTCCTATGCTTATCTGTTAGTTTTGTTTCATTTGCTTTGATACCAAATTCTCATCCATGACAGTGAGATAAGGCAAATCTCGAAACGTCCTGTTATGCTTTGTGATGCCTTTCTTATTTCTTGGTACCAAGACTAGTTATGGTACGAAAACAGAATAGCTGTATAGGTTTAAGGCCTAGGATTTTCACATAAGGAAGTTCAACTAAAAATTTTACTACAAAAACTGGACAAAAAAGTTTTTGGAATCTGTTTAAAATTTTTACCAAAAAATTGAAGAAAAAATTTGGAATCTGTTTAAAAATAAATGTAAGCTTGTTAATAAAATACATACAAGATATGCTCAGTCATGTCTGATTCTTTGTGACACCATGGACTATATAGCCCACCAGGCTCCTCTGTCCATGGAATTTTCCAGGCAAGAATACTGGAGTGGGTAGTCATTCCCTTCTCCAGGGGTTTTTTCCTGACCTAGCGGTCAACCCTGGATCTCCTGCATTGCAGGCAGATTCTTTTCCATCTAAACCACCAGGGAAGCCCTGAGATATGTATATAAAATACCAATCAAAAGATTGAAGTTTCTAGAATATTATGAGTTCAGTTATTAAGACCATCTTGGTCTCCTCCAAAGAAACAACAAAAATATTATAACAAAAAGAAATAATGTATTTTAGTCATCTTAAAACAAAAGGATGACCCTGTAAAGCAACTATACTCCAGTTTAAAAGAATAAAAAATAAATAAAAATTTTAAAAGGATGGAGAAGAAATAAAAGAGGCTTATCAATAACTATTTTAAAAAATTATATCAGGTGTAAAAAATGAAAATAAAAAATAAAATAACANGATTGAAGTTTCTAGAATATTGTGAGTTCAGTTATTAAGACCATCTTGGTCTCCTCCAAAGAAACAACAAAAATATTATAACAAAAAGAAATAATGTATTTTAGTCATCTTAAAACAAAAGGATGACCCTGTAAAGCAACTATACTCCAGTTTAAAAGAATAAAAAATAAATAAAAATTTTAAAAGGATGGAGAAGAAATAAAAGAGGCTTATCAATAACTATTTTTAAAAAATATATCAGGTGTAAAAAATGAAAATAAAAAATAAAATAACTAATTTAAAATTCAAAAATGGCTTTAGACATAACTGAAGAAAGAATGAGGCAACCGGAAGATAAGGCAAAATTAATTCTATGGAATGCGGGAGAGAGGGCGAATTGGAAAAGAAGTTAGACATGGACTGAAACTGTCTGACATACACGTAGTTGGCATCACAGGAGATGAGACACACCGTGTAGCAGAGGCAGTATCTGAGGAGACAGTGGAGAGAATTCCAGACAGAACAATAGAGGCCAGTCTGTGGATTCAGGAAGCTTGGGTTATCTGCATAAAATAAAACAAACCTACACCTACACGTACTTCAAAACTGCAAAACACAAAAAAGTTACAGTCATTTAACAACCACCAAAAAAAAAAAAAAATCCCACAGATTGCTTTAAAAGGGATGACAGACTGACCCCTGTCTTTAAATGGCAAATGGTTATAGAAGTCAGTGAAAGGACAGACTTAGTGTGCTTAAAGAAATAACTGTCAACCTTGAATCCTATACCTACCAAAAATATTTTTTAAGAATGAGAAAGACTTAAAGATGATCTTTTCAGATACCCCTGCCCCCTCCAAAATGACAGATTATCAACTGCAAGGCGTGGTAAAGGAAATTCTAAAAGATAGAGGAAAATAGCAGAAGAAAATAACAGAAGTCAGCTTAAGAAGCTGTGATAGCAGACAAAAAGCAAAGATGGAGAAATACATGGGGGTATTTCTAAATAAATACTAAATGGAACAATAATAACGTCTTGGAGTTTTAAAATGCCAACCCAGAAGTAAAATTCATGACAATACTAACCTAAGAAGAAAGAACAATATATAGAGATATAAGATAAGAGCAAGAGAAACATGTTTTTCTCAAAATTATTATTTTTTAAGACAGGAGAAATTAGAATATGTTTGTAAGATACAGAAGAGGAAGTAATCCGTGGAAATGAAAATAT
Source organism: Neotragus moschatus (assembly GCA_006410615.1). Taxonomy (NCBI): domain Eukaryota; kingdom Metazoa; phylum Chordata; class Mammalia; order Artiodactyla; family Bovidae; genus Neotragus; species Neotragus moschatus. The sequence continues at coordinate 32,517 of SJYA01002830.1, forward strand.
AAAAGTTGTAGAAGACAAAAGAGATAAATGATGAAGCAAGGTAAAGGAGTCAAGAGGATCCAGGACAAAGGTGAAATGATTGTTTTGAAGTAAAAGCACAGACACGTCATTTCCTAAAAAGAGGGAAAGAGAAAATCAATAGAGGTGGTTTTGCATATCCATTGGATTCCCATAAAGCACATGAAATTCTCACCTGGGAGCTTTGATTTTTTCTTTTTTTCTATGAATGGAAGGTGACATCATCGTCTGAGAGGCAGGTAAATCCTGCAGAACGTAATAAAACCGTGGAATAGCTATCACTGTGAATGGAAGAGTTGGGACATAGTAAAGAATCAGTGAGAACTGAGGACTCACTTGATTCTGGAAATGCAAAATTTTAGCACTGGGTCACCAAACCCACAGCAATGATATTTCCTCAAGGATTCTTGCTCACTCTACAGACTAGGAGTCAATGCAGGGCTATAGATTTCTCTTGAAAGACAAAGAGAAAAAGGACAAAGAGAGAAAGAATTGAGGTACAGAGGTCTCCCCCAATCAATCACTTAACGTAACAAAATCAAGAAAATCTGATATAATGGAAGGGATTTCATACATCATGATAACTGAAGGGATTTCCCAATTTCTCCTTACCTTCTTGATAATATTGGAGAAGGAAATGGCAACCCACTCCAGTATTCTTGCCTGGAGAATCCCATGGACAGAGGAGCCTGGTGGGCTACAGTCTATGGGGTCACAAAGAGTCGAACATGACTGAGCACCTTCACTTCTTGATAATATACAAGATTTCCCTTAATATCCAGTATAAGAAATTAAAAGCTTAAAATTAAAATTCCCAGTTGAGAAAATACATTGTTGAAATATTCATTGCTGAAATAATTACCAAGAACAAATCATGGATTTATATCTCCTTGTGAGTGAAAGCTTTACAGATTTTGGTGTCCCACAGATCATAGGTTCAATTCCCAACTGTAACACATGAGTGCTAAAAGACATGCTAAGACATGCCTTAACCTTTCTTAGTATTAATTCCCTCATGTATATATAACATGAGGGCTAAAAATGTATCTTATTGAGCTTACATGAACAGCACAGGTAAGACAGATAATGATGAAGACAGATAAATACTCAACAAACAGTATCCAGTAGGTCTTACTGTCTCTTGTTTTGACAAAGGGAATAACTCAAAAAGGAGAAACACAACACTCAAAATGTGAAGCAAACCAAGTAAGTTGAAGACAGACTTCACTCAAGCCACAGTTGTAGCCCAGGGCCAAACCTGTTTGCTATCTGCTGTTCAAGGGGAAAGAAAAATATGGGGTATAGAATATGTATTGCAACTATGAACAAGATAACCTAAAAGGGTCAATTTTTGTGGAGCCTTATGACACAGGACAACTGTGGTTCATCTGCTTTCTACGTATTCCTGATTTTAGCACAACTAGCTTCGTTAAAAAGGCACTGCATTTCCAGACATTCTCTTCAGTGCATCAGTGATGTCTTTAAAAAGATACTGAGCTCTTGTGTATCTTACTGTTGGACAATGTATTTTAATTACTGCTGCTTTTGAGGAAGCACAAAATGGCTCCTAAATTCACAAAATGTTTTCTCACCTAAGTGTCCTTGAAAAGCCCTAAAACCCACACCTCAATAAGAGTTTTCCACAGAGTGGAAGGAAGCTGCCCTTCTTCTTCTTTTTTCTTTTTTTTTTTTTAAGAGAGAGAACCAAAGCATAACCTTGAGACCACCCTCCCATGTAAGAGATAGAAACTGTCAGGGACTGTTGAGCACCCAGCAAATTTTCACAGTGGATCAGTGAGAAGTTATTTAGCACAGGTGTTTAATTATGATGCATTAGGGAAATGGGTAGTGTTCAATGGCCCTCAAACCCGAACCTCCACCTGTGCAGAGGTCTAGCATTGGCTCAGGGAGTGATAACATTGAGGGAAGCAATTGTGCTCCAATCCTGCTCAAGGGTCTTTCTTTTCTTGGTTGGTGCGACCAAGTTCACTGCCAGGAAGCCATGGGTTTTCCCCACATGAGCAGGTCCATCATGCAAGTTTATAATCTGCATCTGGGTTATCTCTCCAGGAATTAGCCTCTTCTGAAAGCAAGTGAAAAATCAGAATAATTCAACATGCCTTGCAGAGAAAAATCTCTCCAGGTGCCTTCCTAGAACTCTGATTTTAGGATAAGCACAGGAAACCAAGGCCTTGGCCATATGACCAGGCAAGGTCACTGTGATTCACCCTCAAAATATAGCCAGTTACCTTCAGCTAGTCTGGGTACCATTCCATAGTCAGGTCTATTATGAAGCACTTTTATTGAGCACTGTCGCCAGTACTTTCTATGAATTATCTTGATTAAATCCCAGAAGGTAGATATTATCATGATCATTATTTTAGAGATGAAAAAACTGATGTTAAGGATTATTACAGTTACTAGTGCCTTGCTATGAATTATAACCAATGTCAATAGTTATGGTTTTACTTGGATTATCTGACTTTCCAAGACCCTGCAGAGTCATGCACAAAACTCTAAAGCCTAAAAGGGGGTTGGGTTAAAATAAAATATAGTCAAGGCTTGTCTCCTGCATTCTTATGCCGACCACCCACCCAGGACACCTCAGCAATTGTTTCTTTATCTTCCAGACAATCCCCTTCTCCTCACCTTAATCTCCTTTCTCAAAGCATATAATTCTCCATAGCCACTCCAGTGATAAAGAATCTGCCGGCCAGTGCAAGAAACGTGGGTTCGACCCTTGGGTCAGAAAGCTCCCCTGGAGAAGGAAATGGCAACCCACTCCAATATTCTTGCCTGGGAAATCCCATGGATGGAGGAGCCTGGTGGGCTATAGTCCATGGAGTCGCAAAAGAGTCAGACACGACTTAGCGACTAGACAAACACAATGACCCTCTTAGGAGCAGGGAAGCAGGTCTAATAAGTGAGTTTCAAGCAAAGCTATTCATTTTAGTGTGACATTAACGTCGTATGGTCCTCTCTTTTAAGCATTGGTCAGTTAGAGACAGTATGTATGAACTAGTAGAATGAAATAAGCAGCAAAATGATAGGGCAAAATTAATCTTGTTGTCAGAAAAGCTGAGTTCTCCTACAGACTGTGAGCTGCTAGAGAACAAAGATTATGTATAATAACTTGTTCATCAGCTCAGGGCCACGTGCCTAGCAGAAACCCTATATATACTTGTTGAACTGAATAGAACTGAAAGCATAGGCTTTCGTCACTTACTTTGGTATCATATAACCTTAAACAAGTCACTCTGTAGATCTGTTTCCTTATCTGTAAGATGGGCAAGTTAGACCAGATCAGTGGTCTTCAGATGTCTTTCCCATGGAAACTCATGTTCAAATGAAATGAGTGCTAAGGACTGAATATAATGTGTTTCTCCAAAATTGGTATGTTGAAACCTAATGCCCAAACAATAGGATTAGCAGTAGAGAATTTGAGAGGTGCTTAGGTCATGAGGGTGGAGCTCTCGGGAATGGGATTAGTGTCCATATAAGAAACCCCAGAGAGCTAGCTTGCTGCTTACATCAGACAAGGTTACAGCAAAATTGACAGACCTTACCAGGCACCAAATCTGCTAGCACCATGGTCTTGGACTTCACAGTCTCTGGAACCAGGAGAAATATGTATTTGTTGTTATAAAGCCACCTAGATCATAGCATTTTGTTATAGCACCCTGAGTGAAAACAAACTAAACAGATAAAAGTAAAGCAGTTTTGGCTGAAAACATGGGCTATCCCCTTCTCTTCTCTAAACAGGAATAGAGTTTAGAAACCATTACTATTGGAAGTGAAAGTATTAGTCACTCAGTCTTGTCCAACTCTTTGTGTCTGCATGGACTGTAGCCCACCAGGCTCCTCCATCCATGGGATTCTCCAGGCAAGAGTACTGGAGTGGCAGTTCAGTTACTAATTTTTATGGTGCTAAATGTTTAACTCTGCTTTGAATATCTAAAATGAAACTATGTTTTAATATAGCTTTTTTTTTAAACCAAATCAATTTAATTTTATTTTGATTTCCTGGACTATAGGCTTCAATAAATACTACTTAGTTTTATCACTTAGCAGCTAGATGACCTCGGGAAGCTTTTTAACTTTTCTGAACGTCAGATGCCTCATCCTGAAAATAGGAATAGTTAATGAGGATACACAGATATAAGGGCTATAGGTGCCTATCTGCTGTCTGCCACAGTAGGTGCATATATAATGTTTCTGTGGGAGTGAAGAGCCTTTGGGCCGCAGTATAGGATTTCCACACTGCACACCAAGACAGACCAGGGGTGTGTCTGGCCCTGTAATAAACCTGGAGGTGAATCCCTAGTGCTGGGAGGATGGGGTTCAATTGCCAGTGGCTACTAGTGGTCATGAGAGTTGATTTCTGAGGAACCCAGTATGCTTGGACATGGTAGCTGTGAAAACAACCAAACATGAACTTACCATTTTCTTTCTAATTCCTTTTTTCCCAGGCATAATAAAGTTTAACTTCAGTGCAAGTAATTACATCAGTCAAGACTCCCAGCTTTGGTCATTAGGATTTTTTAAAACCTATAAAAAACAAATATTTAAAGTTAACAAGTTAGAATTCCTCCTCTCCAGGATATGCGTCACACTGAATTTTAAGAAAGTTCATTATCACACACTACCTCAAGATGATCACGAACTACTGAAAATTATTACTTAAGAGTAATACCCACTACTGATTTCACACCACTACTAATCAGCAGTGAGATACCTGAAGAAGCTCTGACTCAATTTAAGAATATCATAACATTTTTTGAATAGCAGCTACACATCAAAATTCATCAAGCTGAATAGTTAAATGTATTCTATTACATTAATATTTTAATTTTAAAAGAAATATCACAAATATTCAACATTGTTACACACCAGAAATCAAGATGGTATTTTTATGGAGGGTAATGCCCCATGTAAGGTGTGAGCCTTTGCCAGCAGATCTTAATGGAGGCATCTAACCATCTTCTTTATCTTTAGGGATTGAAAGAATGTAAGATTTGGTACTGGGGTCAGTGACATGCTGAAACATTTGAATTCTCCCATTTGATGAAGCATCAGTTCTTTTCCCCCCTTAAATTCTTTTATGTGACTGACAGTTTCATCCATTTTTTTCCTGAGGCTACTATTGAAATTCCTTTGTACTTGTGGAAGCAAGTTTTCTGGTTCAAGAATTTTGTTTTACCTGTGCCTCCAAGACTTGTCAACGGCAAATTAGGACAAGGAATTCTAATTTATGTTTCAAAGGCCTCAGTAGTAGTGAGAAGTATTTTTATTTACCCCTCCTCCCCTAAAAAAAGTGTCAAGTCAAGATGATGAACCACACTACACTACTGTACAATTATTAGAAAATTCCAGGAGGAGTTGTGAAATATGAGAAGCAGGGGCAAGTGGGGATTATGCCAGCTAATCCTAATATAGACCCTGAAGAGTTCAGAGCAGCAGCTGTGTATACACAGACACACAGCTCCACATAAACGCCAATAATATTTAAAGAGTTAAAACCATTTCTAAAATTTCTATTATTATATAATAAGGCTAATCCCAATACTAGTCAAGATATTAACACATACAGTTACTTAATCCTTACTGTTTTGTTGACATGTTACAATGACTATTTTCAAGCGCGAAGAAAAGTTGAATGAACTCTGCAGTGAAAGTTTGCGCATATACCACTTAGAATCTATAAATAATATTTTTCTATATTCATACATCCACCAATTTATCCATTCATGCATTTTATTTTTTGAAGCACTTCAAAGTAGGCGTCCAAGGAGGTTCTCACTACCTCTACATCTCAGAGTGGTTTTTAATCCTCTTTCACTTGGTGCTTTCATACCCACTAAATGATCTCCTTGGTACTTTTAGCCCTTTTGTCAGGACACATTTTTTCAGTATCAAATCTGTTTCCTTGAATGAAGATGTTTCACTTACAGGATCATTCTACTGGCAATATTCGAGGGTAAAGAGGAAGAGATTTCCATCTCAAGTTCCATCCAGCACAGTGCAGAAAATATAATCTAATCACTCTGAGCTAAATACAGCTGCTTTTATGATTGTGATTTGCCTAAGACATTTCACATTTAAATTCAGTGAAATTCAAGACTGACCGATCACCCGTCTCCTTAGGTGACACTAAGGAATTGATGCAGAGAGGTGGGTGGGCCTACTTCTCAATCTTGGTCAGTATCTCGCCTGTGATGGAATCATCTCATCTCTGCCCTCACTATTTGAGACATAGCTGGGGCCTTAACCAGTCCCAAGAGGGTTCTCTACATCCTCCATTGTGGGAAAAAGCCCCATGTGCACATGGATACCTTTCTTAACCAATCTTCCTTTACACTTGGCAAGGAGCCAGGAATGAGGCACAAGAACCTCTGCATATGCTCCCGCCCGTCTCGGCGGCTTCAGGAAGCTTGGCAGTTGTTCTTTGGTCTCCTCCCACCTAGACCGACCACGCTGCCATTTAGACTCTCTGGCATCAAGCCCATGGTGGCACAGGATAGTCCTCTGCTTTTTTTGGCCTCACCTGCTGGGAGAGGCACAGTGCTTTTAATCTCAGATCTTCAAATTAAATTAAAAAATTATCCTTCCCCCTCACCACACATACAGAATTTTCACACTTCACCTAATACTCTTATTTCCTTTCCAAAATTTCTAGCCTGTCCATTCCAGCCCAGAGGTTTTTATATTCACTCCCTGTGCCAGATAAAACAGGATAGCTAAGTATTCTTCCACAGCTATCACTTAATCTAAGATCCAGTCCTGGGGAGATCAGAAGCTCAGCATTATCTCATTTTGTTTCCTTTTGCATTTCAGCTATGACCTCATTTTTGCAATGCATAGAGGGCAACGCATAATTAGAAGATAGGAAAGGCAGTAGGGTTTCATATTTAAAAGAACAAAAAACAAACCAAAACCATCACTTAATCCTTCTCAGCTCATCTCTTCACACCTCCACTGGGTGGGTTGTCTGAACCATTGGTTCTTAACCAGAGGAGATCGTAACCCCCAGCGGACATTTAACAATGTCTGGAGACATTGCTGGTTTTCATTCAAAATGCTGGAGGAGGTGGATTCTATTGGCATTTGGTAGCTAGAGACATGAGATGCTGCTAAACAACCTACAATGCACAGGACAGCCTCCACAAGGAACTTTCCAACCTAAAATGCTGAATAGTGCCAAGGCTGAGGCACACTGGTCTAGACCACTGCTTCTAAAACTAAGGAGTACAATGTTCATTTCAGCACTGTTTATAATAGCCAGGACATGTAAGCAACCTAGATGTCCATCAGTGGATGAATGGATAAGAGAGCTGTGGTACATATACACAATGAAATATTACTCAGCATTAAAAAGAATACATTTGAATCAGTTCTGATGAGGTGGATGAAACTGGAGCCTATTATACAGAGTGAAGTAAGCCAGAAAGAAAAACACCAATACAGTATACTAATGCATATATATGGAATTTAGAAACATGGTAATGATAACCCTGTATGCGAGACAGCAAAAGAGACACAGATGTATAGAACAGACTTTTGGACTCTGTGGGAGAAGGTGAGGGTGGGATAATCTGAGAGAATAGCATTGAAACATGTGTATTATCATATGTGAAACAGATCGCCAGTCCAGGTTTGATGCATGAGGCAGGGTGCTCAGGGCTGGTGCATTGGGGTGACCCAGAGGGATGGGATGGGGAGGGAGGTGGGAGGGAGGATCAGGATGGGGAACACATGTACACCCATGGCTGATTCATGTCAATGTATGGCAAAACCACTACAATATTATAAAGTGATTAGCCTCCAATTAAAATAAATAAATTTTAAAAAATAAAAAAAAACTGAAAAAAAAAAACTAAGGGATACAAACATTCTGCTAGAAAATGGAAAAGACCTGAAAATATAATGTAAGCCATGATAACTATAGCTGACAACACTGCATTGTAATTGAAATGAGTTGAGGGTAGAACTTAAATGTTCTTTTTTTTTTTAAGGATAAATAAAAGGGAAGTGGGTGTGTTAATTAGCAAGAAGCAGGGAATCCTTTTACAATGTATACTGAATCACCACAACGCACACTTTAAATATCTTACCGTTTGAAATATCAATTATACCTCAATAAAGCTGAAAGAAATACAAACATAAGTACATCAATCTATGTTTCAGGGAACCCAATAATTCTGCAAAAGGGTTATCTTAGAAGCTGAGGGAAAGGTGAGCGGCACCTCCCACCTCCACGTTATTCAGAGAATTTCATTTTGCCTTCAAACTTCCATATAAGAGATTATTTGCAAGGGAAAAGGACAGGTTGTTCAGCTACATTTTAAAATAGATGACACTGCAAAGTTTTCCTAGTTTCTTTCACAGATCATATTTTTTAAAAAATGAGGAAGGGGATTGAAATAGTATTTTGCCAATTCATGACATTAATAACATTTTTAAAGGCTCCCATTCATTTTGTCACTACTTCATAAGAGAAATAATCCTTTCCTAATAAAAAGGCAGAAAAACCTATAATTTCAGAATGAAGGACAGTAATTTTAATTAAAATATTTTAGCCTCAAAGAAAACTTAAATGTTGTCTATATTCTTCTGATTTTGCAGCAAATCAGTAAAAACCAGGGAAAGAGGCTGCCTCCAAAGCCCAACTCATGGGAACCTCAACTAAAGAATTCTTCAACTCAGGGATTCAACGAAATCTATTCTAACCTTTCTGCTTTTTCCTCAAAGTACCATCTCTGTAGTCTGAAGGCCTTTGTGAAGATTCCTGCCTAAAATGAGAAGAGTAAAGAGTATCGACACTGACTAGAACTTCTCAAACAAGCTTCAGCCGTTTGCATCCTGCTGTGGAGCCCTGTCCAATTCTGCCTGTTTCACAAATTCCATTACAGGGTAAGAGACAACTACTTCATACAAAATCACAATCTTTTTGTTCAAAATGGATAGTTGTCTATACCCCCGTCTCCCTTCCTTCATCTCAAATTTAAATTCCCAAGAATTAGCACCATTACAACTCCCAGCTGGGACTAGCACAATATCCCAAGGCATGAGATTGATGAGCAAGTCAGTAAAAGAAGACAAAGAGGGAAGAGAGATGATGTTGTATCTGAATTTGTGACACAGACCAAAAGGTCTGATGTAAATATTATCATGTGTATCTTATCAAGCCATGAAACAACAGATGTAGACATTTTCAAGCATTGTTCTTTCCCATCATATTCCCACCAGTAATGACTGCCAAGGGCTCATAATCAGTGGAGGAAGTGAAATTTCCTTGTGGGACAAGTATAGTCTACAAAGACCAGCTCTGTGTATCCTACCACCCAAGGGATTCTGTTCCATGTACACCAAGAAAGAGAGGATAGGTGGAAATCATTAGCTTCGATGATTTCTTATTTTATTTTCTTTTGCTACATTTGCTTATCTAGGAAATAAATGTTATTTAGTAACACTTACTTATCTAGAAAATCAGAATATTCGTTGGAAAGACTGATGCTGAAGCTGAAACTCCAATACTTTGGCCACCCGATGCAAAGAACTGATTCACTAGAAAAGACCCTGATGCTGGGAAAGATGGAGGGCAGAAGGAGAAGGGGACAACAGAGGATGATATGGTTGGATGGCATCATTGACCCAATGGATATGAATTTGAGCAAGCTCCAGGGGTTGGTAATGGACAGCGAAGCCTGGTGTGCTGCAGTCCATGGCGTCACAAAGAGTCAGATATGACTGAGCAACTGAACTGAACTGATCTAGAGAAGTCTCACTTGTAAATACTTCAGTTCAGTTCAGTTGCTCAGTCATGTCCGACTCTTTGCAACCCCATGAATAGCAGCACGCCAGGCCTCCCTGTCCATCACCAACTCCCGGAGTTTATTCAAACTCATGTCTATCGATTCGGTGATGCCATCCAGCCATCTCATCCTCTGTCATCCCCTTCTCCTGCTCCCAATCCCTCCCAGCATCATGGTCTTTTCCAGTGAGTCAACTCTTCACATAAGGTGGCCGAAGTATTGGAGTTTCAGCTTTAGCATCAGTCCTTCCAATGAACATCCAGGGCTGATCTCCTTTAGGATGGACCAGTTGGATCTCCTTGCAGTCTAAGGGACTCTCAAGAGTCTTCTCCAACACCACAGTTCAAAAGCATCAATTCTTCGGCGCTCAGCTTTCTTCACAGTCCAACTCTCACATCCATACATGACCACTGGAAAAACCACAGCCTTGACTAGACGGAGCTTTAAATACTTAGATTATTCCATTTCCTCCCTATTAACACCAGCTTCATTCTCACCCTCATCCTCTACCACGAATGTTATGAAAATAATTTGATCAATGAATAGCTCTTAGAAAACAAACACCATTTCCCCTGGAAGGATCTCAGTGATGTCATTATATTTAACACTATTAAAATAACTTACATCATTATTATCCAATTCTAATGAATCACCTTCAAGAACATGTATGTAGATTTAAAAAGTCTCACAAAATAAAAACATACTTTTAGTTCCTAAGGGCTTAAAAGTCTAAGATGTCATGTATATATAATCATGTATAACATAACCAGATCTTATCGGGCCAATGGAACACACAGGGTGAATTATGCTTATGCACACAGTTTTCTAATTCTATCGTGGGCTTTGATGTGATTATTATTACTTCATCTTGTTTTGTTTCGCATGGATATAATAATAGAGAAGAGGCGACTACAAATGAAAATGAAGTGAAAAAGAACTGAAATGTACTGAGCTTAATTTCTGGGTCACACACTATATTTAACTGTTTTTATTTGTACTCATATAGTTCTCACTACATATAGTCCTTGGAAGCAGGAAATTGATTTTGTATTATTTCTCCCATTCTACATATGATGAAATTGAGCCTGAAAATAAGGAACATGACCTTTGCAAGTTCACAGCTTTAAACTCAAGTTAAGTCCAATTCTAAAGTCCCTAATCTTACTACTTTGACCATGGTGAAGGGCACACTCATCCAACAGGCATTTATAGTTGTGTCTATTTTGAGCCAGATGCTTAATCATGAAGTCATGGAAAAGGAACCTGGAACACAAAGGACAGTTTTAAAATTCATTCATTCCACACATATTTATTGGATACCTACTCTGTGCTAAACAGAGGAGATGCTCTTCCTAGAAATGTTCACATGAAATAAAAGGCAAGTATTTGTCAATGGCTGAAAACTACTGAATCTCACCAAACCTGTTGGTTGGTTTCCCAGAATGACTTCTGCAGTAGAGTTGGTAACATGACATTCTGGGGTCTTACAATTCCCAGAGATATATCTGCTTGTTCTCAGGACTCTGATTTTTGGCCTTATTTAAATTTCCATGAATTTGTTCTATAAAATTTACACATCAGCTGCAAATTGCTAAAAATTCAAGTAATTTAAATCTTTGAAACACAGGCATGCTTTTGTTTCTGTTTAAGAGATATATAGGACCAACTTCACAGTAGACTGCCACAGAGGAGTTTTCTTTTTTTCCTAGAAAGGAATCTAGAGAACATTCAGCAGCCCAGCCCACTCATTTTAGGCATGGGGAGATGGCTTTATTTTCTGTACTCAGATGACTAGACAGTAGCAGAACCACAATAGAAACTCTAGTCTCCTAACTCCTAGGGTAGTACTATTTCCAATTCTGTGTTCCTGCTCATTTGGAATTGAGTCAATTCCTCAAATAGAAAAGTCTTTTCAATTTATAGCTCTAATTATGGGTATGGGAGTCACAAAATTCTCTGTCTATTCCCAGACCAATTCTCTAATTAAACAAGTGATAAAAGATGTGGCTGACGTAATGAACATCAAAAAAAGAAAAATAATGAAATAAACATCATGAGGTTATGAGTTGGCTTATGACCAGTTTCCTGGTCTTCATTATCCTTATTTGTACAAACTTGGATTTTGTCCAAATGAGCTCCAACTTTACATTTTAATTCAGCAAAGTGGTAGCTTCACAGATTTTAAGAAAAAAAAATAAAAGGTAAGTCATCAAATTCAATCAAGAATGATTTAAATTTCCTATAAGCACAAGACATTATCATAGGGTGAACAAGGAATAAAATGTTTCTAAGACATAGTCCTTGATTTTTAAAAGCATTATAACCTTTTGGTAAAAAATGGCAGAATGTCCTTTAGGAGAAGAATCATGTCATGTACTCATTCGTTCACTGGTCAATTTATTGAGCATCTATTACATGGAAGTACTATGTTAGGGACACTACTTGAAATGAATCTTGAAAAATAAGAAACTGTGAGGCAAATGCATTATGAAATAGAACAAATTGGATATACATAGGCAGGGAACAAAATCTGTAGGACTTTTCTACTGGTAACAGAAGAATGAGCGTGCAAGAATCAAAGATGATACTTGAACCAGAGGACAAGGAGAAAAGAAGTACCCTCAGTAGAACTAAGAAAGTGAGAAGGAACTGATCCCTGAACATTGATTCAATCGAAGAAACTTTTAGTTTGCAGAAAGGTCCATCTTGTTAAGGCTATGGTTTTTCCAGTGGTCATGTATAGATGTGAGAGTTGGACTATAAAGAAAGCTAAGCACTGAAAAATTGATGCTTTTGAACTGTTGGAGAAGACACTTGAGAGTCCCTTGGACAGCAAGGAAATCCAACCAGTCCATTCTAAAGGAAATCAGTCCTGAGTGTTCATTGGAAGGACTGATGTTGAAGCTGAAACTCCAATACTTTGGCCTCCTGAATGCAAAGAGTTGACTCTTTTGAAAAGACCCTGATGCTGGGAAACATTGAGGGCAGGAGGAGAAGGGGAAGACACAGGATGAGATGGTTAGATGGCATCACCGACTCAGTGGACATGAGTTTGGGTGAACTCCAGGGGTTGGTGATGGACAGGGAGGCCTAGCATGCTGCGGTCCATGGGGTTGCAAAGAATCAGACACAACTGAGTGACTGAACTGAACTAGGACACCTAACTAGGACTGTGGAACAAGCAAATAAACATGTGGACTATAAAAAGATGGCAGGGCAGCAGACACAAGTGTGATTAGAGGTGATGGAAGATAGATGCTTCCCTAAAAAGAAAGAAAAGAAATTGAGAGAAAAGAAAGAGACTGATTCTTTAGAAAAACTAGTATTTGAGGGGGGTGAAAGAATAGAGTCCTCTGACAGAAACAGTGAGAAGAAGCAGGTCAAAGGTGTAACATTGAAGAGGAAGGAGAGAATTTCAAGGAAGAGGAGATAAACAGTTGGGTTGCAGCCATCGAATATGTCAGGGATGTTATGGTGGCCAGGACAGAATGGCAACCCATGAACTTCAGCCTGGTAGAGAGGCAAATAAAGGTAGCATAGGTAAGATGGAGGAGAGAAGCTGGAGATGCAGGGAAGTTAAACTTATTACAGCACTCTTATTTAGCATCTGAAGGTCTGTGAAGGAAATTTCTTCAAATTATTAGGCTATCTACCTAAAACATCATTTATAAACCACATTAACATCAAAGATTAGGTCTAAATTTATTAATCAATTCATTCTTAATCAATTCACTCATACATCCACCACTCAAACAAGCACAAAGTTAAGAGGAATACAGTGCTCTCTTGAAGAAGCAGTCAGGCTGAGTCATAAACACAAATGAAGAGCCCCAAAGCATGCGGCTGTCATAGGACAATCGCAGGGGACAAAGGAAGCTCCAAGGACACACCAGAGTTCCCTCCAGCTCCAGGTTTTGGGTTTCTTAACAGTGCCATCAACACTGAAAAATGTTGATTCATCACTGTGCAGTGAAAATTAGAGTTGGTTCTATCAAGAAAAGGTTGTTAGTCCCACTGCTTACGTGCCAGATAGCCACTGGTAAACTCAAACAAATGGAAGATAAAGAACTTAAATAAAAGAAGTGGAGGCAATATATAACTCAAAGCACTGAGGAACCAAACTATTTTTTTTTTCTTTTCATCAAAAACCTTCTCCTTGCTTTACCTGCAGTGAGTGACTAACACAGAAAGTGTAAGAGTTTTGTGTGACTGTCGATTGGACTCAGAGGCTCTCTCTTCATAGAGTTTTGCAGGAAGGTGTGGTCAACCAGATAAGGCCCAGTACAGCTCAAGCATGGAAACCATTTGACTTCTCCATCTGGGCACAGCACAAGCTAAGGACAGAAGCCATCATCACTCTTTCTGCAAAGCAGAAACAAGGCAAGCTTGCTAATGTCATCCTGATTCACCAAGTGCAGCCAAGGCTGCTCTCCTTTCGACGAAACTGCTGAATTGTGTGGTTGAGGCTGGATGATTTCTGCACAAAAGAAGTCACACACGGATCTGAAGCAGCAGAAGAGGCCGTGAGCCTATAACAGATGTGCCCTGTGGAAGCGTCCTCTCCCAGAGGGGTGAGTGGAGGCACAGACCAGCCCAGCATGGGCCACTTGTGTTGAAAGAAACTGGCAAATGAACTTACAGACCTTGACTTAACTCTGGTGTTCACAAGGCTGTGAACCAGAAAGAAGCAATATTCCATTATCAATCATCATATAGATAGCACACCTTTCTCAGCACTTCTCAGGCTGCAAGTCATCTGCAATTATCACTGTCGTGGCCAATTAGCACTGACAAAAAGCCACAACATTCCAGTACTACAGTGTTCACAGAACTTACAGGCACCTACCTCCTGCCAGGGAGTGACTTCTGTGGTTTACAGATGATGAGAGTGTCCACGTTCCTCTTCCTGGGGTGAAAGGTGGCTCTGGAAAAAGGAAGGTAAACCCAGAAATGAATCACACCAGGAAGAATCTTCCTCCTTAGGTGAGGGTCTGGCTTCCCACACCATCCACTGAAGAGGGTGACTAGCTAGGAAAAAGTCCCTATATTCCCGTGCCCATTAAACACAAGTATGGACTGGTACACACAGAGACAACTGAGCTTCACTTTGTGAAACTTCTGGCAAAGAACTCTAAGTGAATGTTTATGTCCAACAGCCATTCTGCCTTGAAACCCACAATTTTTGTTGTTGTAAAGAACTTTTGAGGTTTATCTGCGTGAACTACTTCATTAAAGGGGTGAAAAAACTGAGGCTCAGAGACATATTGAACACGACACAGAAATCAAGTATCTGAAAGATGACGTTTGTCTGGCTCTGTTTATTCCGAAAAAACAAAATCTTGACATTGATATTATCAAATTAGTTTGAAGTCAAGGGGAAGATCGGTGGGAAATGACTGGCCTCACACTCTTTAATAAGAGAGCTACAAACTTCCTAACCAGATTTAATACAGTGTAAGAGTAGTGAGCTCTAAGCCGGGAGGAGGTGATGCCTGGGGTGTAGACTGTGATGCCCATTACTTGCTGTAGGGTCTCCAGTACACGTTTCAGGTGATGAGTCACCTCTGTTTTTAGCCTTAAGAAAGGGCTTTCTATGGTTATCATCAAAAAGACAGGGGATAACAAATGCTGGGGAGGAGGAAGAGAAAAGGGAACCCTGTGCACTGCTGGAAGAATTGTAAAGTTGGTGCAGCCACTGTGGAAAACAATATGGACATTTCTCAAAAGATTACAAATAGAACTACCATAACATCCAGCAATTCCACTCTTGGAAATATGTCTGAAGGAAATAAAAATGCTGTATCAAAGAGATGTTTGCACCCCATGTTCAAAGCAGTGTTATATGCAAAATTCAAGATATAGAAACAATCCATATTCATCAATGGGTGAATGGGGGGCAGATATGATTTTATATATATACACACACACACACAAATATTTTCCTTTAATACACATGTTTTTAGGGAGTTGTCTTTCTGTAATCCACTCCTGGTTTTGCAAATTATCAATTTTAGTGTCTTCTTACCAAGAAGCACAAATTTGTATCCATGATCACAATCCAAATTTTCTCTTCCCTCTCACTCATAAATATAATATAAATTAGGCAAAGCCTAGACTGGAGTTTTCTGGTAGATGCGAAACGCCTAGATTCCACTTTTATTCTGAGTTCAGCTTCTACTGAACTATGACTCAAATCTGTTATTTTGATATTGCTATAAAGGGCCCCACAGCTTTTCAGCAATAGCTATGTTTTAAAACTTAAAAGTGAAATACAGAGAGAGAAAAAATTATTATGCGTATTATTTAAAAGCAGGGATGAGCAATGGCTTTGAAATGAGCTCAGTGTGTCTGTTCTTGTATCCAGGGAATAAATATATATGCTCTACTCTGCACTAAACTTTCGATTTAATAAGTCAAATAAGTCAGGATATCAGGACACCTGTCACCTGCCAGAGGATACATCCAACTCAAAAGCTGCTTTAAAAGAAGAGTGTTTGGTTTCTAGCCATTCGTTCTAGTTATTTTATTTTATAAAATATCCTCTTCTTTCCCATATAGGAAATCAGTAAGAAATACATATTCTCAAGAATTTTACCTAAATTTGCATTTACTAGCTGATTTAAATAAGAGCATACTTCAGGCCTTCCACCAGCTTCAACACCAAATAATCAGTTATCAAGTTTAGTTCATGTATTTGAAGGATTACTGTTAGAGAACTTGGATTTAGTTGCATTTTTCACAAAAGAAACAAACAGAATAATTACAACATTCCACTTTTATATAACAATTCAAACTATTCCCAACCAGCTTTGCTTTGTTCATAATAAGCCAACATATTTGACTTATTATTGCTTTTTCATTTCATCCCAATAGTTTGAAAAATTCATAAAAGCATTTTTATATCTTAACATGTGAAAAATTTATATTCTAAGAATACCAAATAAATGTAGGAGGAAAGGTGTTTGAATATTAATCTGCTATTCTATGTACTATGTGAACACATCTATACATCTATATGATACATCTGCTTTTGCAAATTAAATGTATATATTTCTTGCCTTAAATCACACACAGAAAAATGTAAAATGCTTAAAATAGTTTTTCCAGGACAATTAAATGATAACAAATTAATCATATCAGAATCACTTTCACTTTCAATCATATCAGAAAGATTCATCACTGGAGTTATTTTTTAATTTCTTTTCTTTTTCTGGATCAAGGATGAAAGTAAAAGTCACTGAGTTGTGTTCAACTCTTTGTCATCCCATGGACTATACAGTCCCTGAAATTCTCTAGGCCAGAAGACTGGAGTGGGTAGCCTTTCCTTTCTCCAGTGGATCTTCTCGACCCAGGGATTGAATTGGGGTCTCCTGCCTTGCAGGCGCATTCTTTACCAACTGAGCTATCAGAGAAGCCCTAGGATATCCATTTCTAAATTTCATTGGTTCTGCCTCCCATTTTGGGGTCACAGTTCTCTTGTAAATTCAGAATTTCTTGGCATCTGCCTCAACGTCTAATAAAGGGTACTGAGGTCTAGGCATGACCCCAGGGTGATTTCAGAAAGATGAAGTTGGTCTTCAGTAGTGGTGCAGATACTGAATCAGAAAGCTGGGCATCTCCATCGGTGTTAACTCTGGCTCAGACATGTCATCCTCCAATTAATATAGTCCTGGTCATTTTCTGTTTCCTCTCCTTCCCTCTCTCTCCTTGTCTCTCTCTCTCTCTCTTTTTCTTTGACTGTATCAAATCAGATAAGAAAATAAGAAACTTCCAATTCAATCAAGAACACTTGAAAGGAAACATTTTCAGGCTATACACGATGACAGATCTTAACAGCCCCATTGCTCAGCGATCAGTCACTTTGATGTTAGCAAAGAAAAGGCAGGAGAAGAGAAAAGAATCTAGGAATGTGAACTAAAACATGAAAATAAACCTGAATTTCCCTTTTACTATTTCCCCTCCTCTTTAATACCTCATTCGTTTCTGTGTTAAAATATATATCACACGAAATTCGCCACTTTAACCACTGGTAAGCTGACAGTGCTGAAGCACTAAGTATGTTCACGATGTTCTGCAATCATTACCACGATTTATCTCCAGAATTTTTTCACCTTGCAAAACTGAAACTCTGTACCCATTAAACAATAACTCTGCCTTTCAATTTTCATTTTCGTAGTGACCAACACGTGTCAGTCAGTCAGTCATTTTAGCGTTTGCTATCTATTTATCCGATAATGACGGAACTTGATGATTTTGCCCCCAGAGAGATGGCACTGAAGACAGAAGATGGATCAGGACACTGCTTCACAAGGTCACTCGTTGAGCACGCCTGACACTTAGGCAAGTGATGCAAAGCAGGAGACTGAAAGCTATGTTTCAAAGTTCTTGCTGGTAATATATGATGCACAACTCTTCTTCAGGGAAATATGCATTTTTTATGGAGAAGGTCATGGCAGCCCACTCCGGTATTCTTGCCTGGAGAATCCCACGGACAGAGGAGTCTGGTGGGCTACAGTCCATGGGGTTGCAAAGAGTCGGACACGACTGAAGCAACTTAGTGTGCGCATGCATGTATTTTTAAAAAATGATAGATTCCTTCAAAGAGAAGAAATGGTGTTGTTATTCTAATGTGTTCATCCATCTTTATTTCACAAATCCTCTGGGCTAATTTTAAGCCAACCGAGATAGGCACTGCCTATATCAAACATGTTCCTCGAACATGTTGAACCATAAAATCATGTTGGCTACTGTGCATAGAGGTGGGATTGGAAGTGAGAATCTCTGTGTCCTTGGGTCTGTGTATGGGCCCCGTGCCCTGCAGCTTTCAACGTCTGTCATATCAAGAGATGACAAATAGCACTTCCACACTTCTAAACTCAGCATAAGAAGAGGTTAAAATACGATTGGCCCTTATTAACAAACATTGCATTGCTCTGAAAATTGGTTGCATCACTCACGAACATACACCTCTTATTCACCTTTCTGTCTTGGGAGGTCATTGCAAATATACAGTCCAATTTTTCTTTCTTTAAATGGGAACCAGGTGCTGTTGTTGTTCTTTTAATTGTTGTTCTCATTCTATGGCACCAAAGAGAAAGAGACATGCTGATATATTCCAAATTGACTATTTGTGTTCTCTCTGCTAGTGATCATTAATTTCAGTTGGACAGTTATTCATGTAGCAATTTGCCATCATGATGACTGAGGAAAAATATTGAAGTGCTAGGCTTTTAAAATGGTAATATGTGGAAAGAGATATAATTCTCTTGAAAAACATATTCCTCAAGTTTTATATTTCATCTCTGGTGATATGAACCATAAAATCATGTTAGCTAGTCCAAACTGTTTTTTATTGAACTCTTGGATGGGGATAACAAGGAGGGAATCTTTTAAAAGCTAATTTGGAATACAAATATTTGGGCTTTAGCTATAGCACATCTATAAAGATATCTAGAATTTAGGAAGATAACACCAATGAAAAAGTATATTTCTTTGGTTCAATTTTCTCATGGAAAATGACATAGATGCCACTTTAAATAGCTGCTGCTGCTTCATGAAATTCTTCAAGAAATGATCTCTTTGAAAGTATTTTGTTCAGTGCACTATTTCTGCTGGTGCTTTGAGACTGTTACTGAATTTATATGGAAATGAAAGATGGACACAGCAGTGCAAAACCAGTGTTTTACCAACTTGCCTTTGCTCAGCCTCATATAAAGCCACAGGGTTGACCTCATTAAGATAGATCTCTCACTGGCTTCTTTCTGGGCCTTCTCCCCAGCCTAAATAACACTGGAACTATCCAGGTCTGAGTCCCTGGACAGCATCTTAATGAACATGGATCACAGAAACAGAAGGATCTGGACCCTATGGCATGAAGCAATACTGCACAGGAGTTAAGGTAACCCAAGAGGACCAACTCTGGTTAAGATGGATTTATCAGATTTTGCTATCTCTTTGCAACCAGTCCATTTCTTAGGACACTTAACTGCACTTAATTCAGGCCTTGAAATAATCATCTATCTATGCTGGAAGAAAAATCTTTTTAAGAAAGAATCTTTTTAAGATGTTTTTGATGTAGACCATTTTAAAAATCTTTATTGAGTTTGTTACAATATTGCTTCTGTTTTTATGTTTTGATTTTTTTGGCCACAAGGCGTGTGGGAATCTTAGTTTCCCAACCAAGGCTCGAATCTGCACACTTTGCATTGGAAGGCAAAGTCTTAACCACTGGACCTCCAGGGAAGTCCCTATTGTAGAGAATCTTAATATCAAGAAATAGCTTGGGGAAAAGATCCAGTACAACATCTGTTACCTTTAGAGAGGAGGAAACCGAGACCTAGAATGTTTGGTTATCTATTTGAGCAAAAGCTCACCCTGTGTGCTGATTTCCCATCTATGGAGTTTTTCCTATAAGTCATTTATACAATTATGTCACATGTCTGGTGCTTCTCCATAGAAGGCCAATACTTTTCAAATGTAATAGAGACTAGAAAATCTTTTGATACATATAGGTACAAACTACATCCTCAATGCATTCTTGTTTTCTTTAATTCTTTTAAACCATCTTTTGCCATCTGTACATTACCTTCTCCCCAGCAAGTAAATCTATAAAATGAAATTCCTCCATCTCATTCTGTCAAATTGAACCACACATTAATTGAAAGCTTAAAGAATTATTGTAATCACTTACTATTTTCCTTTAATGATTTTCAAATTTTGAGATGAAGCCAAATACCTTTCTGAGAACAAAAAGTAGAGTAATTTACAAGTGATAGATATTTGGCAAGATTTTCAGGTAGAAGAGATTTTGTAAATGTACATGTTTGAGGAAGCTCTCTCATAGGGTTTACTTAAAGACATCACGCTTAAAAGAAACCTCGGAGCAATATCATGTTCATAAAAATTAACTGCTCTCTTAGCTAAGGTACAAGACCTGAATTCATGTTTCAAAATGCTTTTTTCATAGCTGATGCTGTCAGAATTGGCTAAAATTTTACAGTACGTTTTTGTAATGATACAATCATAAAATTTAAAGGGTCACCAAAAGGTACAATTTTTATTTCTTTATTCAATTTCTCTGTTCCAAAGATAGTTTCTCAGATAAGAGATAGCACTACCTATAAAAAAGCAAGGCACTGACCTGTTATTATCTCTATGCCCCTCAAAAGGACATTATTACAAAGTAAAATATGTTTTCTGGAATTTATAATGGCATCTGGTATTCCCAGAAATAGCCTAAATTTGTAAGACTTTTCCCTCTGTTCCAAAAATAGTCACATTGTGTTACCAAGAGCTCATTTCTGTGTCTCACCCATCAACCTGTTTAAACACAATTACATTATATTTTAGAGTCTGCTATGTTCCAGCCACAGTGTTGAGCACTCACATGATCCAGCTCTAACCCTACTCATGCCTCTGAGGAGTAAGTCGTTATTCACTGCCGCTGCACAGTTAGGAAACGGAAGCATGTGGGGCTTAGCTGACTTTCCCAAAGTTTCACTGCTACCCATGGGTAGAACTACAGTCTGAACCTGCTTCTACCCACACCTTACATTCTTCACTCTGCCCTTCTCTACAGCCTCCCCAGCAGATACATAGCCTGGAGGAAATAAGAAGTAATACACTGTGATGATAAGAAGGATATTAGGACCTAGGGAGCCTGCAGAGACAGAGCGTGTGGCCTCAGGGAAGCTTGATGATTTCTGACATATTCTGCCGGTAGCAATCCTTGGCCAGTGCCTGATTATTTTGGAAGACTTTGNCCTGGAGTGCTGCTATTCATGGGGTTGCAAAGAGTCGGACACGACTGAGCGACTGAACTGAACTGAACCAATTCCTACTTCATTTTCATCATTATAAGATTTAGTGACAAAATATACTTAAACACTTAGAACTATACTTAGCACATTTTAGCACTCAAGAAGTATTAGCCTCATCTCCATAAACACACACACATATACACTTTCATCCGGGCAACTGAATTTTGGGCTCATTGTGGTTTTCAGGATAAATACAATCTCCTCAGCATCTCGTCTACATCATGTTTCTTCAAAATCCACTTGACCGACTCTGTCTCCCATTTGTCCCAGCCCGTTTCTTGCTCCAGTCAAGCTGATCTCTTTGGGGATTAAATGTACTGTATTCAGTTTCAACACTGTAACTGCTGCACTCTGTTCCTCTTTCCACTCTGCTTTTCCAAGTCATATTCTATTAGCTTTTTATGGAGCCATGTATCTCTCACTTCTCTGAGCTTCTACAGCTCCTTGTAAGAGATATTAAAACCCAGAGTGGATTCTGAATTAGGTCTTATTTAATGAGTAGATCTTCCTTACATTCCAGTTGACCCTATGTGCATGCCATAGAGCTACAGGCTTTGATATATCTCTACATGTGACAGTGATTTAAATGTATAGAAAGAATTCAATTTCTACTTGTAATAATCAGCTTACCTATTGCAGAGGCATGTTTATGAACAGGAGTAATCAGAAATGATCTCTGAAATAATGTTCTACAACATTACTGCAGTGCTACTATAAGTTTAGAAGAAATTAACACAACAGTTATAAAGGTGCAAATGAATAAATGTGCTTTCAGTGCTTTCAGTGGGACAAAAGAAATGCAAGTCTCACAACTACTGATCCAATACAAGCATCTCATACTACAGTTTTATTCCAGAACCCAGTAAGAATCCATTCAGTCTTTAGACACCTAAAAGAATGAACATCTGAAAACAAAGACTGCTTAGCAGACATGAATATCCAATTAGGACTCATTCAAGACCTCATGTAAAATAAATGATCTAGACCCAACGATAGCTTATATTCTTCTAAATTCAAATGAGCACTCTCAAATGGTCTTATGCATTTAAAAGAACATACTGTCCAATGGAATATTACTTAGCTATGAAAAGGAGTGAAATTGGGTCATCTGCAAAGATTTAGATGGGCCTAGAAACTGTTATACAGAGTGAAGTAAGTCAGAAAGAGAAAAACAAATATCATATACTATATATTAATGCATATATGTGGAATCTAGAAAAAATGGCACAGAGGAACCCATTTGCANTAGCTATGAAAAGGAGTGAAACTGGGTCATCTGCAAAGATTTAGATGGGCCTAGAAACTGTTATACAGAGTGAAGTAAGTCAGAAAGAGAAAAACAAATATCATATACTATATATTAATGCATATATGTGGAATCTAGAAAAAATGGCACAGAGGAACCCATTTGCAAAGCAGAAACAGGGACACAGATGTAGAGAACAAACATATGGATACCAAGAGATGAGAAAGAGGGAGGGATAAATTGGGAGACTGGGACTGACACATATACACTACTCAGATAACTAATGATAATAGGCTGTATAGCACAGGGTACTCTATTCAGTCCTCTGTGGTGGCCTAAATGGGAAGGAAATCCCCAAAAAGGGAAGATATATGTATACACGTAGATGATTCACTGTGCTACGTAGCAGAAACACAACATTGTAAAGAAACTATACTCCAATAAAAAATTTTAAAAAATAAAAAGAACATACTATCCAAGGGGAATTATATTTATGTGCAGAAAAGAGATAATAAACCAGGCGAGAGTCCACTGGCCACATTGGTTAAGATCAATAAATGTTGAAATGGGGGTGTGACATGACATTTTATTACCAGTGTCCATTGCAAGGGTCTTGGCAAAGGAAGTATATGGAACAAAAGGCACACCCTAGAGGGAAGGGGCTTTCCCTCTTTAACTTGGGATTTACTCTATGTCCCTTCGTTACCTCATAAGATAAAGAAAAACTTGTTTCCATTAATCAGAGAAGCATGCACTGAAGGAGGAGATGGGTGACTGGCTCAGCAGGTGTAATGACAGCTCTGGGAAGATGAGAAGTGGGGAAGAGGGATCTTTGCCTAAGACAAGCCCCTGGGGGAATGGAGGAGAGTGTGCCTGAGCAAAGAGCTGAACAAGAGAGGTCTGAAGCCCGTGGTGGAAAACCTGCAAACTGCTATTAAAAAGATAACCGCTGGGGCTTTTACAAAGATGAAAAGTGTCCGGATGCTGCTTTAAGTTCCTTAGCAAAGCTACTGTATAGACAAATAAGCAGACTGTGAAATCCAAATTCAGCATCTCAGGGGGAGTTGTCTAAGCAGCAAGACTTTCCATGCCCTACTGGTTTTCCTTCAGAATCTGTTTCACTTGTCCCAGAATTTCAAAGAGAACAACTCATGATATTGAATGTCCCTGCAGGTTGGCTGTCTTTTCTCTGGCCTTCATTATCTGGGCAAAGGGAAAGAAAACTTGCAAACGTAGGAGCTGTTTCTTAAGGAGGGAAGCTTAGGAGAGGAGCACCGAGGAGGAGGCAAAAAAAGTCCTTCCAATGGCCATTCTGTTTCGCTTTCCACAGTGGGACTTTTTTTTTTTTTTTTTTCCCACCATGTATCCCAGCTGACAAGTACAAGCACTGTGGGCCCTAAGTGAATGTGAACATTGTCACAAGGAATTGGGCTAACGGGAGGCATGTGCGACTCCGTTGCCACCGCGGTCTGGTGGGGGCCCGGCCGCCGACGCGGCGGGAGGCTGGTGGGCAGACGCCCCCTGCGGACGCAGCTTCACATACTGTCTGCATCACGAACAACCATGAAAACAGTCACAATGAATCAGCTGTGCTGCAGAGAGGCTCCTTGGAACCTTCACATTCGATTTCCATCTAGCTGACATCCGCAGGTTGTAGTCAGCGGCTCGATTAAGCAGAGATTCGGGACCGTGAGTCCCCCAGGCCGGTGGGGACCGCACTGGCTGGGTCGAGGCACTGGTTTGAACGGTGTTTAAAAGAGAGCTCAAGGAGAGTCCAGACGGTGTCTGCAAAGGGGTAAGAGCTTCGGTTTTAAGAGGTAGGTGTGTACAGTGCCTCCTTTCTCACCTGTCCAACAAAAAAAACAGTTGCTAGAAGGAGTCTGGGAGCTTCCAGAATGAGAGAACCATTCAGCGAGGAATTCCAATACAAATACCAGTTGAGCAAACGCGCTAATCCATCTTGACAACGTGTTGTCACTGCGGAGTTGCAAAAAGGAATTACACATAAATACGACTTTAAAAATTAGAGGCCCCACAGTTTAGCAGCTTAAGTTTGCTTCAAAGGGACGGCAGGGGAGCAGCAGCGCCTTTCAGGTGACAGCTTGGAATTTGCTGGTTCTCCACTGGGCGCAGGTATTGGTCTGACGGTAACATGAGCTTTCCAACTTGTTTCAAGCTGAAGTATTATGAAAAGGTAAATTATGTTTTGTATTCATGACTGAAAGCATTTTACTTTAAAGCCAGTGCGGCTGACGCTGTCAAGGTAGAGATTCAAGTTTTATGTACAATGCCTGCAGCCCAGCCGATGTGAGTGAGGCAACATGACAGCCTGTAATAAGTAATTTTTATACAGTTACATTTATCACTCAAGTAGGCTCGGCAATATTAAACACAGACCTTAAAATACTGCCAAGGAGGAAGACAGGGGCTGGAGGCCATGGGGCCTTTCCCCACTCTGAGAGCAAGTGTGGTTGTAGATTTGGGTTCTTTTAAATTTTTTTCCAGCGTGAATTCCTGTTAATGTGGCACTTTTTAAGATATGCGTCCAAATGCTTTCCAACTGTTAATATATCACTAAGAGGTTAAGAATGAAATAACCCCATTTGGCCCAAAGGATGTTATT
Source organism: Neotragus moschatus (assembly GCA_006410615.1). Taxonomy (NCBI): domain Eukaryota; kingdom Metazoa; phylum Chordata; class Mammalia; order Artiodactyla; family Bovidae; genus Neotragus; species Neotragus moschatus. The sequence goes on from SJYA01002830.1 coordinate 58,035, forward strand.
TCAGGCTTTAATGAATTAGATATTGCTACCATTTTCAGGTGGAAATCAATGGCCTCAATTAACAAATTTCCACCAACCCAAATATTTACAAAATGGAAGCCTCCGAGTCTTCAATTTCTGCTGCATTATTCCTTTGTTTCCCCTAAAGCTGTTCCTTTGCATTCTTCATTAGCATTCGTTTTTGCTAAAGCCACAAGGCCAGCTATGTCTCTGCAATGGCATGAGACTTTCATACCTTCAAAGCTGACAACTTGGATATTCTTTCTCTAGGATTTTCTATGGAGTGGAATCTTGCTTTTTATCAGTTGTTCACATATGCCTACAGTTGGAGAGACAGGAATTTATCTAATTGCTTTATCTGGAAAATATATATATGTAACTATATATATATATATGAATCAGGAAAAATATATTTAACCAAGATGGGTATGTATATATGTATGTCTATATATATTATATATACTAATGTATGTATATAAAACAGGATCAGTATATATATATTTATATACATAGGTGTGGTAAGTACTTTTCAGATTGAATATATGTGTCAAAGAAAGTATAATTTAACACAGTACACCACTCGGGAGTTTTAAGCACATTTATGCATTTTTACTCATTTAATCCTTCTATTATCTTCATAAGGTCAGTAGTATTTTTTAACTCATGAATCTACTACAAAAAAATTAAAGTATAGCAAGGTTAAGCAGTTTTTGAAAGTTACACATTCATACCAGGTATGATGAATTCTGGCAGTCTGACTTTAGCATTGGCAGTATAATCACTATGCTAAACTGCTTTTAAAAACAAAATGTAAAGGGGGAAGAGGCTCTAGTAAAATAAATATATGTATTCATTCCTTTCAGCTGAATTAGGCAGAGGAAACTTCATTTATTGAGTGAAACTACATTTGTATTACTTTGTACTTATCCATCAAAATACGGGGGATGCTTTTTTAAAGCGCTGACTGTTCTTTTCGGTTGCCTATAAAGAAAGCAAATTTAAAAAGAAAAGTACCTTTCCCCCAAACCCTAGCTGAAACAAATTAAAGTGAGTTAGTTTGGATTCATTTGAACTCTGAAGCCAAAATTTCTTTGACTTGTGCAGCCAGGATTCAACCAGTCTTCCAGGGTGATTCTCAATCATGCAATTGTTCCACAAACACACGTGTTGAATGCCTTATATACCAGGCACTGCACTAGGACCCAGGGGAAAACAGCAGGAACATGACTGAACATAATTCGACTCACATAGAATCTATAGTATAGTGTTGTTGGCTCAATGTGTTTTATGACTATATTGGATAATGAGGACACACAGGTAAAACAGGCATGGTTCCTGCCATGTGGAAGCCAACATCTACAACTGGGAGGCAGATACAAAAATAAATAAGCAGTTGGAGTGTTAAAATTGTGATGAGCCAACTCTTGGGGAAAGATCTTGATCCTGGAAAAGACTGAAGGCAAAAGGAGAAGCGGAAGGCAGAGAATGAGATAGTTAGATGGTATCACCAACTCAATGGACAGGAATCTGAGCAAACTCTGGGAGATAGTGAAGGACAGGAAAGCCTGGAGTGCTACATTTTGTGGGCTCTCAAGGAGTCAGGCAGGATTTTGCTACTGAACAACAATAGTGTTAAAACTGTTCTGTCAAGTATATGCACAGTGGATCACAAGATCAAAAAGAAGCTAACTTTTATTGAGTATTAGGGCCGTTTGTCTCTTATCCTCCAACTCCAAAGCAATCTGTCATCCAAAATCGCAAATACCTATTTGAAAGATATAGTTATATTTTTCTTGTTTGATCTCATTCAACCAAGATGATGAAAGCTAAACAATTAATTAGTTTGAATTCTTAAATATCCTGAACATAAATTTCACTGCCATTCATGGAAATTACACCTACCATTTTTAGGCCACCTCTTTATATATTGGAAGAGGAAAAAAAAAAAAAGACATGGATTCTGGAAACTTTTGAATGACAGCTAGAATGGCCATTCCTCTACATACAGGGAGACTGGATCAAAGAAGTCAAGTCTCCGCTGTGATTTTACCTAACTCAGAAAGAACTTTTGGAAACAAAGCTACTGTGTGAGTCAGTTTTTTCCTGATGTTGGTGCAGAGATAGGGAAGAAATTCACCCAGATGGTTTTATCGGAACGTTGTCTGTGACCTCAGCCTGCTTGGATATTTCATGTGAGTCCAATAGCTCTGGAGTAGTGATTCACAACCTGGGCGATTCTGCCTCCCAGGGACCTTCGGCAATACCTGGAGACGTTTGGTTGTCAAACTTGGGGGGTTGCTACTGGCCTTCAATGGGTAGTGGCCCAGACTTACTGCTAAACACCCTAAAATGCTCAGGACAGCCCCCACAACAAAGAATTCTATGGCCTGAATATCAACAGTGTCACGTTTGAGAAACCCTCCTCTGCAGACAGAACAGATCTGGAAATAATTTGGATTCCTACTATCTCCAAACAGAGCACGTAGCAAGTGCTGCTGACCACCAAGGGCTTCAGCTCAAGTGCTGTCACATGGCCTCTCTTGGACCTCCGGGGAGGGCTGCAAGAAAGTGGTCAGAGAGCAGGAAATGGCTTCTAATTAGTAGTGTCCTCACAGGATACAACTGCAAAAGACAATTTCCTGTCCCCTTATTTGATGGGAAGATTAATCTCTTACCGAATTCCAGATGAGGAAGATTTTCAAAAGTTTCAAATAGCAAGAGTGTAGCCGTAGAGAAGGCAATTATGTGCAATTTGTACAGTGTTCGACAATCAAAATGTAAATCCGATGAGTTTATTGCAGTAAATGCATACGGCATGTTTACCTTAAAGAGCATCAGGCTGTAGAAATTCTAATGGATTCTGAGAGTTGGGAAGAATTATCTTTTCATATTGCAATTTTTATCTGTGAGATGCAAAGAGAAAATAAGACAAGAAATTTACTCCTACAGAACTATTATCTGTGAGGGTTGTTTTTTTTTTTTCCCCTGATAAGGAGCCACATAGGTATGGGACTGTGACGAGATGGTGATTTGATAACTTCAGTGTTCTAGGCAGACTTATCTGCACAGAGACAATTAATTTTGTTGCATCCACAGTGTTTTGTACAACATCTAAAATGCGATCAGCTCCTCAACAAACATTCTTTCCCTGTCATATAATAATGTATATACCTAATACACTGTTTGATTTTGGTCTTCATTTTCTGGGTCAGAAAAGCTACCCAGAACTTTCAGATCAAAAAGCCTTTGCTAAGTTTCATGGGAAAACAAAAACCTAGCTTTAGTCTCTCCTTACATGTACAACAGCTAGCTCGGTTTGGCAGGGTAGGCATTCAACAAACAGCATGTTCTTTTTATCCTTTCCCTCCTTTTCCCATGAGCTACAGAAAGCTTTTTTTTTTTTTCTCTTGTTGAAACTTCCAGATCCAAAATAAAAAGACTGGGATACTTATATAATGGGGCAGCCTACACTAAATATATTCTGATTCAAATACCAACTTCCTGGAAGCATGTTAGATGACTGTGATTTTGCAATAAGATGGCAGAATAAAAATTCACAATACCAAGCAATACTGCTTTTGTTGCCTCTTTGTCTCTAAAACCTTGGAGCCTACTCACCCAGACTCAAGTAAAAACACACAGCAAGATTGAGCCTACTTCTAACTCCATCAACCCTTCACCTGAAATTATCAGCTAGATGCCTTTAGCATCCTTACTGGAGAGTCCACAGTAGTGCGTGCCTATGAGACAGGAGGACTCTTCATGGCTGGCTGGCAAAGCATGCCCCTGGAAACAGAGCTGGCAGCACCAGATCGCTTCCCTGTCGCATGGCTACTCACCTAATGAAGCTTAGTCCAGCTGCTTTTCATGCCACAAACTCCCAGCTCATACCACAGCTGCAGTGAAAGGTGATGCTACGAGCTGGTCAAAGCACCTGGAAGCTGAATTCTACTCTAGGGAGCATCTAAATTTCACTTTATGTCATTTAAGTGACTAATAGTAGTTATTATTCTGAGGAAACTTCTTCCAGGTGAAATAGCTGTTGAGAGGTTTTGCGGTGATCAGAAAAGATCACAGAATTAGGCTAATGTTAAACATGAAGTGCCTAGTGCTGCTAATGATGGGAAGTGTGAATTCTTATCATTTTTAAAAGCCTTTGTAGAAGGGAAACTTGTGGCTATTATATCTCACTCTTTTTCATTATGGATTAAACATCTCCTATAATATGGCTAACACCATAAACAGAAAACCAGGGTTTATCTGTGGAGTTTATTGTATTAATATACCTTTTGTGGAGAACAATTTGGCAATATCTATTAAAAACAAACACACCACGGCAACCTAATTTTTAGTTGTGTAGACTATAAATACACTTGCTTACATACAAAGTGACCAAAAAAAAAAACCCTAAAAACAGGTTATTTGCAGAATAGGAAACAATCCAAGTGCTCATCAATAATGAATGATTAAATGAACTATATAATACACCACACAACAAAATGGAATACTATGCAGCTGTATAAAAGACAAATGAAGCTATATTAATATGGGAAGATATTCAGATCTCTATGATATATTGTTAGGAGGGGAAAAGTAAGATATAGACAAAATATGTACTGTATGTGATCTTTGTGTAAAAAAGGATATTCACAAGAATCTATATTTGTATTTTCTTTTATATACTAGAAGTATATACAGGAATCTAACATGTGTGATCATCTATAGAAAGCAGTGGGGACAAGAGCAGTTATGTGAGCAGCCTTTTTCATGAATATTTGATTATATTTTTTTCTTCTAAGACCACATGACTATACTACTGAGTTAAAAACAAATACACACATTTTGAAAAATAAGAAATATAAAAATAATTTCCATGAAGCAAAAGCAGATTTATCATTTGTTTTAGCAAGGTTGTTTGCTATATAAAAATCATTCACAGGAAATATAATCTGAGACTTCTGACTTCTGGTCCACCATGCAAGGAGCTTAGATGTTGCTATTCCATCACAACAACAAGAAAAAAGCTGAAAAAAAGAAACTGAACATGTCAACAACTCTTCTTAGATCTACAAGAGAGAAAGGGGACAGAGAAAACAACTGTCCCCAGAACTGAAGAAACTGACAAGTGAATACAGAGAATCACAATCCACAAGAGCAGAAAGTTCTTCAGGAACCAGTACAGGGATAGGAAGATCTGAAGTGTAACTGACAAGTTGCTAGAGGTTCAGTGTAAATAACTCTGAGAGTTAAACACTCCTGACACTAAGTCATTTGGGAGAGGGCAGTGGTGGGCAGATTTTCATGAGTTTTACCTTCTAAAGCTCTACTAGATTTTCACAGTGAATAGCCAAGAAAAATCAACTTGTGTTTCTGGCAAGAAGAGGGGGAAAAGAGCCATTTGGAAGTTCACTAGAATATTCTGTCCTTCNAGTGGTGGGCAGATTTTCATGAGTTTTACCTTCTAAAGCTCTACTAGATTTTCACAGTGAATAGCCAAGAAAAATCAACTTGTGTTTCTGGCAAGAAGAGGGGGAAAAGAGCCATTTGGAAGTTCACTAGAATATTCTGTCCTTCTTAACAAGGTTGGTCCTCAAAAGAAGCTATTTAACCAGAACCTAACCTGCTGGGGTCCTATCAGAGCCTAACTGACCCAGGGGAAAAGAAATACCCAGCTCCGGAACATTGAGCCTTCCACATGGAAGAAAGGAAATACCAAATTCCAGCCTATTCTAGCCATCCTTTTCCACCCAAGGAAAGGAAAAAAATCTGAAAAGTACATGTGAAGTTCATAGTCCAGAGGCAAAGGTTCACTTAAAGGTCAAGGCCTAATCATAAATCTATAGAATATTTGCCTTCACCTCATATCTCATACCACAGTCCTAAAGGCCTATTTTCAGGAGTTTTTTTTTTTAAACTCAGAACCCTATGTCCAGCAATGAAGAAAAAATTACAAGACATACCAAAAGATAAAAAATGACATTTTGAAGAGAAAACATCAGATCCATATTTTAAAACAACTATGAATAAGATAGTAAGGGCTCTAATGGATAAAGCATGTAACATGCAAGAACAGATGAGCAATGTAAACAGAGGAATACACATGCCCAGAAAGAACCAAAAAGTCTCAAGATCAAAAGCACGGCAACAGAAATGAAGAATGTCTTTGACAGACTTATTAGTAAACTGAACATGGCTGAGGAAAGAATCTCTGAACTTGTAGATATTTCAAAAACTGAAAAGCAAAGGGAAAAGAGACTTAAAAAAAAACGGGATAGAATAATAACTGAAGAACAACTACAAAAGATATAACATATGGGTAATGAGAATATCTGAAGAAAAAAGAGAAGTAAGAGAAAAAGAAACAGAAGAAATAATGAAACAATGAAGACTGAGATTTTCCCCCAAATCAATGTCAGAAAACAAGCCCAGATCTAGGAGGGTCAGAGAACAATAACCAGAATAAATGCAAAAAAAAAAAAAAGTTTTCAATAACAGACACTATACTTAAGCATATCATTTCAAACCACAGAAAATTAAAAAATAAAGAAAAATTCCTGAAAGAAGCCAGAGGGAAAAAACACCTTACCTCTAGCACAACAAAGATAAGAATCACTTCCAACTTCTCAGAATCATGCAAGCAAGGAAAAAGTAGAGTGAAATAATTAGTACTAAAAGAAAAAATAATAATAACCCCAACCTAGAGTTCTGTACTCTGTTTGAGAATCAGTTGTTAGTATACCTGCCTTATAAGAAACTTTAAAGTCACAAAAGGCAGAAAAAGAGTGAAAGACAAAAATAAGAACAAAAAACAAAGTGGCAAATAAAAAATTGTAACAAATATGTTGTTGTTTTTGTTGTTCAGTCGCTAAATCATGTTCAACTCTTTGCAACCCCATGGACTGCAGCATGCCAGGCTTCCCTGTCCTTCACTGTGTCCTGCAGTTTGCTCAAACTCATGTCCATTGAGTCGGTGAGCCATCCAACCATCTCATCCTCTGTTGCCACCTTCTCCTCCTGTCTTCAATCTTTCCCAGCATCAGGGTCTTTTCCAAGAGTCAGCTCTTTGCATCAGGTGGCCAAAGTACTGGAGCTTCAGCTTCAGCATCAATCCTTCCCATGAGTATTTAAGGGTTGAGTTCCTTTAGGACTGACTAGTTTGATCTCTCTTGAGAGTCCCTTGGACAAATGGTATATATTAATCCAACTCTATCAGTAATCACTTTGAATATCAGTGATCTAAATGCACCCATAGAAAGTCAGAGATTGTCAAAGTGGATCAGAAACACTACCCAACTATATGCTATCTACATGAAGTCCACAGATTCATACAGATTAAAAATAAAGGGACAGAGAAAGATATTCCATGCCAATATCAATCAAAAGAAAGCAGGAGTAACTAATCCCAGACAGAGCACATGTTAGAGCCAGGAAGGTTATCAGGGATAAAAAGGGGACATTCTATAACAATAAAAGGGTCAATTCTCCAAGAAGATATAACAATCCTCAATATGTATGTTTTTATCAATAGACTGTCAAAATATGAGAGGCAAAAATTGATAGAGCTGCAAGGAGAAATAGATGAATCCACTATTACAGCTGGAGACTTCAAAACCCTCTATCAGAAATGGACAGATACAGCAGGTAAAAAAATCAATAAGGACATAGTTCAGTTCAATAACACCATCAATCAATTGAATACAATGGACATCTCTAGACATCTCTATCCAACAATAGAAGGGAAAAAAAAGCAAGCTGAATCCAAAATAAGCAGAAATAAAAGAGTAGTAAGACGTTAAAGCAGAAATCAGGATTTGGAGAAGATGGCGGAGGAATAGGACGGGGAGACCACTTTCTTCCCAGCAAATTCATCCAAAGAACATTTCAACGCGGAGGAAAATCTACAAAACAACTTCTGAATGCTGTCAGAGGTCGTCAGGCATCCAGAATAGCAGAACATTGTCTTCAAAAACAGGTAGGAAGACTACAAAAGACGGAGAAACAGACAAAGGAGCTAGGGAGGGAGCTCCGTCCGGGAAGGGAGTCCTGTCCCGGGAAGAGAGTTTTAAGAAGAGAGGCGGTTCCAAACACCAGGAAAAGCTCTCACTGTCGAATTTGTGGCGAGCCTTGAAAGCACAGAGGGCAACATAAGAGGAAAGAAGAACAAACAAACAAAAATAATAATTAAAACTAACAGATTACGAGCCCAACCGTAACTCCCCCAGCGGAAAAGACAGAGTAGACGCCGGTATCCGCCATTAGCAAGTGGGGGCTGGGCAGGGAGGCGCGCCNAAGCCCAGATCTAGGAGGGTCAGAGAACAATAACCAGAATAAATGCAAAAAAAAAAAAAGTTTTCAATAACAGACACTATACTTAAGCATATCATTTCAAACCACAGAAAATTAAAAAATAAAGAAAAATTCCTGAAAGAAGCCAGAGGGAAAAAACACCTTACCTCTAGCACAACAAAGATAAGAATCACTTCCAACTTCTCAGAATCATGCAAGCAAGGAAAAAGTAGAGTGAAATAATTAGTACTAAAAGAAAAAATAATAATAACCCCAACCTAGAGTTCTGTACTCTGTTTGAGAATCAGTTGTTAGTATACCTGCCTTATAAGAAACTTTAAAGTCACAAAAGGCAGAAAAAGAGTGAAAGACAAAAATAAGAACAAAAAACAAAGTGGCAAATAAAAAATTGTAACAAATATGTTGTTGTTTTTGTTGTTCAGTCGCTAAATCATGTTCAACTCTTTGCAACCCCATGGACTGCAGCATGCCAGGCTTCCCTGTCCTTCACTGTGTCCTGCAGTTTGCTCAAACTCATGTCCATTGAGTCGGTGAGCCATCCAACCATCTCATCCTCTGTTGCCACCTTCTCCTCCTGTCTTCAATCTTTCCCAGCATCAGGGTCTTTTCCAAGAGTCAGCTCTTTGCATCAGGTGGCCAAAGTACTGGAGCTTCAGCTTCAGCATCAATCCTTCCCATGAGTATTTAAGGGCTGAGTTCCTTTAGGACTGACTAGTTTGATCTCTCTTGAGAGTCCCTTGGACAAATGGTATATATTAATCCAACTCTATCAGTAATCACTTTGAATATCAGTGATCTAAATGCACCCATAGAAAGTCAGAGATTGTCAAAGTGGATCAGAAACACTACCCAACTATATGCTATCTACATGAAGTCCACAGATTCATACAGATTAAAAATAAAGGGACAGAGAAAGATATTCCATGCCAATATCAATCAAAAGAAAGCAGGAGTAACTAATCCCAGACAGAGCACATGTTAGAGCCAGGAAGGTTATCAGGGATAAAAAGGGGACATTCTATAACAATAAAAGGGTCAATTCTCCAAGAAGATATAACAATCCTCAATATGTATGTTTTTATCAATAGACTGTCAAAATATGAGAGGCAAAAATTGATAGAGCTGCAAGGAGAAATAGATGAATCCACTATTACAGCTGGAGACTTCAAAACCCTCTATCAGAAATGGACAGATACAGCAGGTAAAAAAATCAATAAGGACATAGTTCAGTTCAATAACACCATCAATCAATTGAATACAATGGACATCTCTAGACATCTCTATCCAACAATAGAAGGGGGAAAAAAAGCAAGCTGAATCCAAAATAAGCAGAAATAAAAGAATAGTAAAAAGTTAAAGCAGAAATCAATGAAATTGAAAACAGGAAATCAATAGAGAAAATCAGCAAAACTAAAAGTCAACTCTTAGAAAAGGTAAATAAAATCCATAAATCTCTAGCCAGGCTAACTAAGAAAATAAGAAAGAGGACACAGATGACAATATCAGAAATTAAAAAGAGGACATCATTATAAACCCCATGGACATTAAATGGAAAATCAAGGACTATTATGAACAACTCTATACCCACAAATTTGATAATGTAGATGAAATAGACCAGTTTCTTTACAGAGACAATTTGCTGAAACTCAGAGAAGAAGAATTAGACAATTTGAATCGGCTGGCCTACATCTACTAAAGAAATTGAGTCAATAATTAATAACCTTCCAAAAACAGAAAGTGCTAGGTCTAGATGGGATTACTAGTGAATTCTAGCAAACATTTAACTTATTATACCAGTTCTCCATAATCTTTTCCAAAAAATAGAAGCAGAGGGAACACTTTCCAACTCATTTTATGAAGTCAACATTATCCTCATAGCAAAACCAAACAAGGATATTTCAAAAAAAAAAAAAGAAAAGAAAACAGCAAAACAATATCTCTTGTGAATATAGATGTAAAAGTTCTGAGCAAAACATTTAAAAATCAATAAGTGTAATCCATCACATCAACAGGCTAAAAAAGAACAAACACATAATCGTATCAATAGATGAAGAAAAGCATCTAACAAACTCCGGTACCTATTTAAGATGAAAATGCTCATGAATTAGGGATGGAGAGCAACTTCTTCAACTTGATAGAGACTATCTACAAAAAGCATACNAAAAATCAATAAGTGTAATCCATCACATCAACAGGCTAAAAAAGAACAAACACATAATCGTATCAATAGATGAAGAAAAGCATCTAACAAACTCCGGTACCTATTTAAGATGAAAATGCTCATGAATTAGGGATGGAGAGCAACTTCTTCAACTTGATAGAGACTATCTACAAAAAGCATACAGTTAACACTGTACTTAATGGTGAGAAACTCAGTTTTCCTGCTAAGATCAAATACAAGGCAAAGATGTCCCATAACAGCACTTCTTTACAACATCGCAGTACAAGTCCTAACTAATGCACTAAGACAAGAGAAGGAAATAAAAGGTATACAGATTGTGATGGAAGAAACACAGTCCTTTTGTTCACAGATGACATGAATAACTATGATGAAAATCCAAAGAACGGACAAAAAAACTCCTCGACCTAGTGAGCAATTAGGTTAACATATGAAAGTCAAACACTTTCTTATACCCCAGCAATGAACAAGTAGAATTTGAAATTAAAACCCTAATACCATTTATATTGGCACTTCCAAAATATGAAACACTTAGGTATACCACTAATGAACTATGTATAAGATCTTTGTGAAGAAAACTATAAAACTCTGAGGAAATATCAAAGAACTAAGTAAGTGAAGAGAGGATGCATGTTCTTTGATAGTAGTCTTAATATTGTCAAGATATCATTTCCTCCCAACTTATAGATTCAATGGAATCCCAATAAAAATCTTTATAATTTATTTTGAAGATATTGACAAACTGACTCTAAATTAACACTGAGAGACAAAAGACCCAAAATAACATAAAAATGAAAAAGAATACAGTTGGAGGGCTGACACATACCCAACTAACTATGCAGTCACCCTAATCAAGATAGTGCCATTCTGGAAAGAGAATAGAAATAGAACAACAGGACACATAGAGAGCCTAGGAACAGACCCACATAAATGCAGTCAACTGATCTTCTACAAAGGAGTAAAGCAAATACAATGGAGCAAAGGTAAATTTTTTTTTTCAAACAATGATGCTAAAACAACTGGGCAGTCACATACAGAAAATAAATCTAGACACAGACCTTTTGCCCTTTTACAGAAATTAATGCAAAATAGATCACAGAGTAAATATAAAGTGTGAAACTAAAACTACCAGAGGATAACAGGAAGAAATCCAGCAGACCATAGGTTTGGTGGTGAATTTTTAGATACAACATAAAAATCATAATCCATCAAAGAAAGAATTGATAAGCTGGACTTCATAAAACTAAAAATGTCTTCTCTGGGAAATTCATGGTCAAGAGAATGAAAGGCTAGTAGAAGATATTTGCAAAAGGCACATCTGATAAGCTAATGTCATCTAAAACATACAAATAAATGTTAAAACCCAACAATAAGAAGCAAACAACCTGATTTTTAAATTAACCAAAGGTTTTAACAGTCACTTATCAAAGAAGACATAAAGATAGTAAATATGCATATGAATGCTCCATATCATACGTTATCAGGGAAATGCAAATTAAAACCACAGTGAGATACCACTGGGCACCTATTAGAATGGCCAAAATCAGGAGCACTGACAACAGTAAACACTGACAAAGATGTGGAGCAACACAAACTATTCATTGCTGGCAGAAATGTAAAATGGTGTAGCCACTTTTGAAGACAGTATCACAAGTTTCTTAAAAAAGTTTCTCACAAGTGTCTTACAAAATCTAAACACATTCTTACTATACAATCCAACAATTGTCCTCCTTGCTATTTTCCAAAAGGATATGAAACTTTCTGTTCACACCAAAACTTACACACAGATATTTATTGCAGCTTTATTAATCACTGTCAAAACTTGGAAGCACCCAAGATGTCCTTCAATAGGCTAACACATAAATAAACATCCAGACTATAAAATATTATTCAATACTAAAAAGAAATGAGCTACCAAGCCATGAGAAGACATGGAGGAAACTTAAATCCACATTGCTAAATGAAAAATGTCAGTCTGAAATCATACCTATTGTTTGACTTCAAATCTATGACATTCTGGAAAGGGCAAAACTATGAAGACAGCAGAAAAACATCTGTGGTTGCTAGGGGTTAGTGGGGAGAAAGATAAGGATGACTGGGCAAACACAGAGGATTTTTAGGGCTGTGAAAATACTTTGTATGATACCATAATGATGAATACATGTCATTATACATTTGTCCAAATCTAAAGAATGTACTAGACCAAGAATGAACCCTAATGTAGATTATAGACTCTTAGTGATGATGATGTGTCAATGTAAATTCATCAGTCGTAACAAACATAGTACTCTGGTGGCGGATGTTGATCATGGGGAAGTCTATTCATGTGTGGGTACAGAGAATAAGGGGAAATCAATATACCTTTCACGCAATTTTGTTGTGAACCTAAAAGTGCTCTAAAAAACTGTCATTTAAAAAAAAATCACTTACATTAAAGCTCAATGCTTAATTGCACTCAGTTCAGTTCAGTTCACTTCAGTCGCTCAGTCATGTCCGACTCTTTGTGACACCATGAATCGCAGCACGCCAGGCCTCCCTGTCCATCACCATCTCCCAGAGTTCACTCAGACTCATGTCCATTGAGTCAGTGATGCCATCCAGCCATCTCATCCTCTGTCATCCCCTTCTCCTCCTGCCCCCAATNTCTTTGCTTTACTCTGACATAAATGAAAGTTGTGAGGCTTAAGATATACCTAGCTTTGAAAACCAATGTGTGGCTCTGACCTTGGCCATAAACCAGATTCTCCCTCTGCTTGGAGAACAATTTCTCCATCTATAAAGTGGGAATAAGGGGCACCAGAGGATGCTTAGAACAGTGCAATGCCTAGCATATAATAAGCATAAGGTTACTTGACCTGTTCTCTGCCTCTTCTCGTCTCTTCTTCCATAAATACTGAATTGGTTAGAAGATATCCAGAATTAGCACCCCTTAAAATACATTGCTGCTTTTCCATTTCTAAACAGTCAAACAATCATGATATCAATATGAGGTCCCACATAGCCAGTGCTCTACTTGGTGCCCTTCAGATGAGATCAATTTGTTTTAAACCCTTTCACTATCCATCACTACCTTGTGTATTTGTGCATTTCACCTCCCTTGCAGCTCTGAAGTTCTAGGACATCCCCAGGAAATTCACCTGGGATTGAAATCAAAGGTCAGCTCCTGGAAGTCTGCCTCAGTTGAGGAAAGTCACAGAGAACTTCCCTCGTAGCTCAGTTGGTAAAGAATCTGCATGCAATATGCAGGAGACTTGGGTTTGATTCCTGGGTTGGGAAGATCCCCTGGAGAAGGAAATGGCAACCTACTCCAGTATTCTTGCTTAGAGAATCCCATGGACAGAGGAACCTGGCAGGCTACTGTCCATGGGTTTGCAAGAGTCGGACATGACTTAGCAACAAACAGAAAGCCAGATGAGCTAGGCATGGTGCTCGAGATGGTTTCAGTTCAAGCCAGAGGCACTAAAATTCCACCACTGTAGTTCATGAACACCTACTGGACAGAAAGTGTACTGCACCATGGCTACCTGGGAGGAGGCAGAATCAGGAAATCTTAAATTGTTTACATTGCCCCAAGCCAGTTTTGAATCTTCCAAGGACAGTGAGTGCCAGGACTGCCTCACTCCTTTTCCCCCCACATTCCTGCCATCTGTGCCACCTCTTCTGAATGCCCTCTAATCTCTCTAAGTTGCTTTGACCCTCAAGAAGCAGATGAAGATATGGAATGACAAAACAGCCACTGAGCACTAATGAGGAATGATGTGAGGATATTTTCTGCTTTCAGACCAAGCAGTGTACTGGGCAATGGATACGTTTCTTCTAAGCTAAAACAACTCAGTCAGAAACATAACCAAAGTAATCTCACCTACTATTTTAATCCAGTTACTTCAGTCATTCAAAGAATGAAATTATCTCAGCTGTGGTGAAATCTAGTTGATATCATGGCAGTTAAGCCTTAAACACCCTTCTCTCTCAGTCACAGAAACTGGGACTCTGTATACCCTTAGTAGTCAAACTTTTAAAGCCTAATTGTTGGCCTTAAACCATAATAAAATAAGGGGCCAGTAATAAATATGTCTTATTTCTGGTTCAGCTCGTCTACATGCCTAACCAGGTAAACTGCTTGGCACCAGTCTTCCCAACTTTGAAAAAAAATGAAACATGTTGTTAAAACATTAAGGACAGAATAATTATGATAATTGAGATAATAACAATGAACTTGATTCTCCCTCTACTTTGAGGACTAACTATACATCAGCCCGTTTTCCTACCCAGTGGGCAATGGCTAACTTATAAACTTGGCCACACCAGCTTCAGTTATCAGACCTCAATTTCTGCTTTAAGAATAGACAAAAATCAGACCCAATAATAAGTACAAGTGTTATGGGAGAAATCAATGTTTGCTAATGCTTTCAGATCTTGATTGAAAACTGCCTAGGGGAGAACATTTTTTAATAATTATGTTTGCATTCTGTTCACATAAATTCACTCAATTTTCAGTGTGGTTGAGGTTCGGCTTCCTCTGAAGTTTTTTCTATTGCATTCTACCTTGAGAAAAATCTTGTGGGAGCATGTTTAGGGTGTCATTTTGTTATTATTAGTTTTTCTTTTTGCAAAGTAGGTTTTGAGAAATTTTTCTTTCCTAGAAGATAAAAATTTGTAACTGAACAGTAGTTGACAGCATTCTGTTAAAACTATATGCCCTGTCTCCAGACAACGTAGATTTAGGCAGCTGCAGTTGACATCCCTGGAAACGGGAACAGACAACAAAATGAAAGCACAGATAGTTGTGGGCAGGAACTGTTATAACGAACTCAGCCTACTGTCCAATTCATAATTTTAAGAACCAAATCTTACTAAATGCCTATGGAGCTTTCGTTTCAAATCTTTTGTTTAAATTTTGTGTGCAAATTATGGAGATGCACTTGTTTCCAAACTATTGAAACAGATTTTGGAGCCATGTTGTTTGAAGTGACTGCAGTGCAGAAACATCTCTTTTCAATTAGCTCTGAAACCTCTTTCAACAGCCTTTCATAAATAGGCCAACATCAATGGCATGCTCGGATTCAGCGCAGATCTCTAATGGAAATGCACAATGGGCCTTGCGCCATGCCTGCAGGGGCAAACATCTTCCATTTCAGACAGATCCAATGAGAAGTTTTGCCAGCTATTCTGGGTCTCTCACTTTTTGGTCTTAGGTTTAGCTCATCGCTAATCAATGCCTGTGCTTTTTAATTACATTGTATAGTCAGTAATGATTTGCCACTCATTGAACCTGGGCGGTCTTCTGAGCTATCACGGATGTAAACAACTGCAAAGGCAAGGTAACCTTAACTGCCAGGACTCCACATGGGAAAAGAGAGACATTTCCCTGAGAAAAGGCAATGCTGGGTTTGGAAGAAAGAAAAGGAAGGTAATACCCTTATATTTAAGTTGCACTAAGTAATAGAGGCCTATCGTTTCATTGTCCAAAATCCTAGAGTGGAAACACTTGTCCATTAAATGGTCTATATAACTCTTGTATCTTCTGTAGCACTCATCAGTGACCTGAGTTATCCTGGACAGTCAGTAGATATTAATTGATTGATAAAGACAAGCCTTTCTTTTCTTCTCTTTTTAATATTGACATTTCCCTCTCATAGTCAGAAGAGAAATTCTGAAAATGACTTTATGTTCCAGTAACTAGGAATGCAGAGATGAATGGTATTTGAGATTAAAAATATTATTTTTCAGTGAATGACCAACTATCTCACAATCTGAGGTGGCAGTCAATATATTTATTATCGGTTAAGAACAGACAGATAATAATCAGTACGGACAAATATTTAACCAGTCAGAATGAATGCTGTTCAAGCCCTGCCCAGAAAACCGATCAGTTATGCTAAGCAAAAAATAAAACAGAAAACAAAACAAAAATGTCGGCCAATAAGAAGAAAAGAAACCTGAGTCCAAAAATATCTAACTACTATTTTCATTTTTCTTTGTAAAGTCTTTCTCTCTGTCAAAATATACTGTAACATAGATGCTAGACTACATCTGTAAGAGTAAATTACTGGGAAATTAAACCTCTGTGTTCATTTGGATGCTGTACCTCAAATAGACTTAATCCCATTGCTCCTGATGCTAGCAATAAGAAGATTCTCTAGTGATATGTTAATATAATGGGTAAGAGAAACCAGACACTGGTATGCTACTCCTACCATAAAATTAATAAGTAAAGGTATGATTTATTTTAGAGAAGATAAATTAATAGATAATTATTCCATTTGCAAAATATATATCAAGTATGCTCTTAGAATTCCTTTAAGTAGCAAGAATCACTAGTGCCTTTAAAATATGCTACTTTGGTAAAACACTACAGGCATTCTCATTAAAACTGGGAAGAAAGACAACAAAGCCTGTTAGCTCACCTCATCTGAAAGCTTTAGCCAATACAATAAAGTAGGAAAAAGAAGTAATAAGTATAGGATTCAGAAAGGAGAAAACAACATTTCATTATTTGTCTATGATTGCTTATGAAAAATATGTATGAGTATTTATGAGGGACCAATTTAAAGACCTAATAAAAGGTCATAGTAAAGTATAAACAGAATACAAAGATTTTGCACTTAAAAGAAATTACACTTTAGAAAGTGTAATTGGAAATTCACAATGAATATGAAAATTCACAATACTGAAAAATATGTAGTATGAGAAGTAAGCAGTAATATATTTGTCAAAGCCCTAAATTAAGAATAAACTGGAACATAAGAGAAGATCAGATTAATGAAAAAATGATTAATACTTCAATTTAAAAAAGACATAATATTGGAAGATATCAATTCTTCATTAATGTAGCCTACAAACTTAATTCTATTTGAAATTGCAATATGGTTTTTACAACAAAGAAAATAAATCTAAAGTTCATTAAAAAGAAATAGCTAGGGAAGATTTATTAAGAATTTTTCATCAGTCAAATAATTTTAAAAGACTTCAACCAAATATTAAATTAATTGACAAAAGTACAATACTTCTACTACTATGGTAGTGAAACAGGAATTAAATAACAGAAAAATTGAGCCTCATAGAATGTTAAGAAACAGTCTGTTATATATTCAGTTATTTAAAAGCATTTCAAATAAATAAAGGAAAAAATTCTTCCAAAAATTATATTCACACAAGTTGTTTCCATATCTTGGCAATATAAATAATGGTGCCATGAACACTGAGGTATATGTATCTTTTTGAATTAATGTTTTCATTTTCTTTGGATAAATACCCAGCATTGGTAGTTCTATTTTTAATTTTATGAGGAACCTCCACACTATTTTCCATTGAGGCTGCACCAGTTTACAAACCCACCAACAGTTCACAGGGATTCCCTTTTCTGCACATCATCACCAACACTTGTTATTTGTTGGCTTTTTGACAATAGCCATCTAACGAGTGTAAGGTGACAGTTCATTGTGGTTTTGATTTGCATTTCCCTGATGATGCTGAGCATTTTTTCCTGTGCCTGTTGGCACATTTTTTCATCTATCTGTGTGTCTTCTTTGGAAAAGTGTTTATTCAGTGCCTCTGCCCAGTTTTTCATCGGGTTTCTTTTATATTGAGCTGTATGAATTCTTTATATATTTTGGATG
The DNA here is from genome assembly GCA_006410615.1 of Neotragus moschatus. NCBI lineage: Eukaryota > Metazoa > Chordata > Mammalia > Artiodactyla > Bovidae > Neotragus > Neotragus moschatus. The sequence goes on from SJYA01002830.1 coordinate 76,140, forward strand.
TTAATCATATATATGGTTTGCAAATATCTTCTCCCATTCAGCAGCCTTTTCATTTTGTTGATAGTTTCCTTTTCTGTGCAAAAGCTTTTCGGTTTGATGGAGTCCCATTTTGTTCATTTTTGCTTTTGTTTCCCTTGCCTGAGGAGACAGAACCAAAAAGATATTTCTAAGACTGATGTCAAAGACATTCTTCATTCTTTAAAAAAGAAATCAAATATATTTAATTATTGCAATGTAGTACACCTGGATTTGAATTACTGCAGTTATAAAACCTATAGAATTTCTAGGGCAATTAAATGTGATAGTTGGCCAAGATGCCTACCAGGTAAAAACAGCAAGGAGTGAAGAAGTGCTGAACTAATGATACAGGAGCCTCTGGAAGTTATAACTCTATAACGTCTTGACATTATAGTATACAAATTATGAAGTACAACTTTTATAATCTAAAGGAAATTCTGAAGATTGTGGCCTCTCCCAAATTAAAAAATTCAGCAAATACAACAATCCTTATCTAATCCCCTTAAAAATGCCACACGTCATTTTTTTTCCCCCAAAGGTAAGTACAGTTGTATTTGTAAAACAGGCAATAGTAGGTAGCTATTCCCTTCTCCAGAGGATCTTCCTGACCCAGGGATCAAAACCGGGTCTCTTGCGTTGCAGGCAGATTCTTTGTCATCTGAGCTACCAACGAAGGCCAATTCCATGTCACCTAATCTTTTAATCAAATCAAAATTTAGATCCAGTGGGTCAGCTGAGATCAAAACATAAGGCTGTGTAGAATTAGCATATCAACTACCTAAAATTATGTCTCAGAATGACCACAGCTAGTAAGTACACACGGTAGTTTCCTCCCAAAGAATATTTAAAAATATGCCCTGCTTTTCCCATTGTTGCCTTCTATTGGGCTTCTTGCTCTGTGCATATTTCAAAGAAAGTTACAAAATGAGCTGATTTCCACATGCAATTTGGCCTCCTTATCATCAAATTCTCCCACTAGGGCCTTCGAGGCACTGCTTCAGGAGCTCTGGACGTCAATCCTCTCTAGAACAAATTAATGATCCTGGCTAGGGCATGCCTGGGCATCAGTTTCCTTATCTGAAAAATGACAGTTGCAAACTGAATGATTTCTAATATTCCTTCTGGTTTTATGTCTCTTCGGCCTCAAAATGAGTGAGTGTTCAGTATAATTAACTGACAGAAATCAGTTTTTAAATAACCTCATTAAATCGCTGAACTGGGGCACCTTATTTCTTAGATTGGAGAAGCATTACAGCCTTGGGAAAATGTAATAGTCAACTACTGCTCTTCTAATACTGCCTAACAAACAAATCCCAAACTCAGTGGCTTAAACAATTATTTACACAGGTCTGCAGGGGGCTGGGACAGCTCTGCCTCAGCCTGTGAAAGGTGCAGACGTTGACCTGTACTTGGGCTCCTGACCCAAGGCAACTGGGGAGGCTGGTCTGTGTGTCTCATCCTGAGGTTCAAGTTGNACTCAGTGGCTTAAACAATTATTTACACAGGTCTGCAGGGGGCTGGGACAGCTCTGCCTCAGCCTGTGAAAGGTGCAGACGTTGACCTGTACTTGGGCTCCTGACCCAAGGCAACTGGGGAGGCTGGTCTGTGTGTCTCATCCTGAGGTTCAAGTTGAAGGGGAGAAAATACCCAGCATGTGTTCTATTAACATGAAGTTCAGAAACTCCCAAAGTGGGCAGGTGGAAAGACTGATCCCTCCTAAGAGTTCAAAACTGTTGATTGTCACTTCCACCTTCTCCATGGGTCAGAGCTGATCCGTGGCTAAGCGTAACATGATTAAGGCAGAAAAGAGACTTCTTCCACTGAAGTGGAGAGTGGGGAAGGGAGTAAGTACTTATGGAAAAAAAAAAATTCTAATCTTCCACCATGCACAATGACAGACAGCCCAAAGAGGAAGTAACTCAGGGATGAAATTTTCTAGGTGACTTCATTAAGGGCATAATTAATCATTCACTTACTCAGCAAACATTTTAGAGGACTTTCTATGTGCCAGGCACTATGCTAGAAACACCAGCACTTGGTGGTAGATTAGATGATGAGGATACAGAAAAATAAAGAAAGAAGGAAAGAAGGTAACTCCTAGATTTTAAGCTTGTGTTAGCCGAATGATGGTAGCAATTGCTGAAGTAGGGAAGGCTTGAGAGAAGCAGGTTTGGGGGTAGGGATTCGTAGCGTCCATTTTGAACTTTGACACGTGCGCTGGTCTTCACGCTTTATAATGTGCTTTCACATGTGTCATGTCCTGTCAATTTTCATCTTGACAAGACAGAATGGGTAACAGGCCATTTTAGTTTTCTAGTGCTGCCTAAACAAATTAGCACAAATTCAGCAACTTGAAACTACACAAATTGATTATCTCCCAATTGCCTTGGGTCAGCAGCCCAAGTACAAGTTAGCTGGGTCCTCTGCTCAGGTCACACAGGCTGAAATCAAGCTGCACATCCTCATCTGAGGCTTGAGGTTCTCTTCTAAATATTCATTTCCTTGCAAGTGAAGGATAGAGGTCTTCGTTGTCTTGCTGCCCATTAGTCAGGCTCATTTTCAGCTTTTAGAAGCTACTTGCCCCCTCACATCATGGCATCTGGTCCCATCACTTCATGGGAAATAGATG
>SJYA01002830.1:79385-109574 GCA_006410615.1 Neotragus moschatus
TGGTGATGGACAGTGAGGCCTGGTGTGCTGTGATTCATGGTGTCACAAAGAGTCAGACACGACTGAGCAACTGAACTGAACTGAACTGCCCCCTCACAATACAGGTCACATGTTTGCTTTCTTTCTTCAAGCTGGCAGAAACCTGTCTCTCTGACTGATTCTCACACCAGCTAAGAAAACTCTCTGCTTTTAAAGGATATGTGATTAGATTAGGTCCAAACAGTCATCTCCATATTACAAGCTCAACTGACTTGGGACTTTCATTCCATCTGCAAAATCCTTTCACAGCAATACCTAAATTTGTGTTTGGCTAAATAAGCAGAGGACAGAAATCTTGAGAGGACCATCTTAGAATTCTGTCTACTCCATAAACACACTTTGCAGAAGACACAACTGAACCTTGGTTGAATCAACCCCCAGCAGAAAAACTGTCCTGGGGTGAGGCATCTATCTGACCCTAATCTTGCAATTCAGTCCAAGATGCCTTTTCCCATGGCCGGCATCCTCCCTTTCTCCAGGAACATTTCCTGCAAGCAACACAGTGACTACTCCCTCCCCTTGAAACCCTGAACTATAAACAAGACAGCACCCTACAAAATTATAATTCCATTATTATTTATATCTTCATGTGTCATATCTCACACAGCACTTAAGCACCTGCTGTAGGAATTAACCAGTGCAAGGAGTTTTGTTCTGTATATTTAGAGAATCATGGTTGTGTGTACATCTGATGTTAGCAATTACTATAGAAAGTTTTCACGACCATAAAAAAGACCAGCATGCTGTTAAACCAGCATATTAATGTGGTGTTAATGTTAATAACATTACCTTAGGAAAAGGAGTTCCATTATCAATAGCGCCTGAAAAACACTGAATTAAACAAAATGAATACAGTAATGCAGGAGCTTTTAAGACATTTAATATGTTAATCTGTGTTATGGAGCAACAAAGGGAGATATCATATGCTAACTTGATACTGAGCACTTTTCTATTAAGCATCTCTGTGCGCCAGCATTCTGCAAAACACACTGAATTAGGTGAGACCCTGCCACTTCCCTTCCACTCATCACAGTCAAGAAGTGCCCCTGACCTCTCTAACTTTTGTGGTCATGTTAGAGGTAGGATGGGAAAACCCATTCTACCCTAAGAAGTTCTCTGTTCTCAAAATAACCGGTGATAAGGCGCTGTAGCCTGTCTGATGGCATCCAGTAATAGATGTGCCTTAAAGAACCAAAGAGAAAATGTGTCAAAACTGAAACTCTTTTTCTAAGGTCTTACAGAATACATTTCAGACTGAATCTGGACAGAACGTAAGGTCTAAAATGTGTCCTTTACATCAATGAGGAAAAAATATATTGGAAGGGGCAGAAAAAGGCCTCCAGCCCAGACATAAATTTTCACATCAGGGGACCTGAGAGGGATATCAAAGTGAATATTAAATTCATCCAAGATAACTAACCTAAAAGACCTAGACATCAAATCTGACCTCAGTTCCCCAAAACTTGGTGATAAATCTATGGCTAGACATAAGAAAGATGACATGCCTCACTCAGCACGCCTGATGGTTTCCAAAGCGCTTAGAGGATACCTGGGAATATATCACAGGTGACCCCCAGATGTACACTAAATGGTGGCCAACTCTCTTCATTTGGATTTTCAAACTAAGAGACAGAGACATAACATTATTTTCCTGATCCAAACAGAGGAACTGAGAAAAAACAACAAAAAAGACAACTTAGTCCTTCAATGATTAATATTTCTCCAAGCATCCAGTGCTCTTTCAGCCTCTCTTGTTTGTCCTCAAGAAACAATGTTGATGGCCTGGTGTGGATTCTGCAGAGAAGAAACCCCACAGATCCACATAATGTTTCCTGGAGCTCATGGCAAGGGCTCAACTAAGAAATTACTGGAAAATGATCACCAAATGGCCAATTCACTGCTGTTGTTAATGGACAGAGCAGCATGTCCCACTGCTTACACTCCAGTCCTAAAGCTTCGCAAAGATCAACGCAGAGATTGTAAGTTTCTTAATTACTAATCCTTACCAAATAGGAACTCTGTAGTGGAGAAAGTAGGGAGATGCTGAGCTGAGTTTTCTTTAGGTAAGAACACATGCTTGTGCTGGCCCATTTCCTTTTTCACATTCTCTCCCATTCTTCAGCTCCTGTCAAAAGGGGCCATCATCTTCCTCCTCAGAGCTCAGTTATTTCACTGCTCAGGGGAGACACTAAACACCAACAGCTCAAACAAACATCTCATGTGTTCTGCGCACTCTTTTCACCAAACACACTGTGATCAATCTGGAGATAGTTACCTTGAATATCAGCTCTAGAAATGGGCACAGGAAAAGTGGGCCCTCATATGTTCAAGCAGAGAGATCAGGAAGTAGTATATTAGTGTTCAGGAAGGTAACCAAATTCTGATATACTCCTAGTAGGAAGTTGTCCTGATCGGAAGCTCTATATTCTTTGGTTTTGTAATCATTTATCATGTATTCAGTGAGCATTTTATCAAGTGCATGNCTCTGTCCATGGGGTTTCCCAGGCAAGAATACTGGAGTGGGTTGCCATTTCCTTCTCCAGGGGATTTTCCCAAACCAGGAACCAAACTCGCATCTCCTGCATTGCAGGCAGACTCTTTACTGCTGAGCCACCTGGGAAGCCCTGGGATGAAGTTAAATGCATGCTATTAGATGTCTTTATGAGTCACCTCTTCTTTGTGAGATGAGGTGCAAGGCAAAGAGTCAGACACGACTGAGTGACTCAGCTTGAGCTTGAAAGCAATGTGGTTTGTGGAAGGGTTCACAACGTTGAACAGCTGGGAAAGCAAGATGAGCACCCTGATAATAGAAGAGATGGGGGATGTGATGAAAAGAGAGAGGGCAGGATGAATTCCAAAGTGTATTTTAAATGGTTTGAACGCTTGCCTAAGATTCACCCAATGGAGATGACAGTCACCTGTAGCCCATTCTATAATTCAGTAGTAGGGCATTTCAAACACCCAGTGCTTTGAAAATGATATCTCTGGTAACTTTTTTTTTTTTAATTCTTAATAATTTTGGTACCTTGTGCAGCTGTTTCTTTTTACTATTTTTTTATGCTTAAAATATTTTAGATTTTATTTTTTCAAACACCCAGTGCTTTGAAAATGATATCTCTGGTAACTTTTTTTTTTTAATTCTTAATAATTTTGGTACCTTGTGCAGCTGTTTCTTTTTACTATTTTTTTATGTTTAAAATATTTTAGATTTTATTTTTTCTAGGGCTATTTATCAGTTCTTAAATTAATTAGATTTTAATAGATGACTTCTTTTATAATCTTTTTTTTCCTNTTTTTTTTTTTAATTCTTAATAATTTTGGTACCTTGTGCAGCTGTTTCTTTTTACTATTTTTTTATGTTTAAAATATTTTAGATTTTATTTTTTCTAGGGCTATTTATCAGTTCTTAAATTAATTAGATTTTAATAGATGACTTCTTTTATAATCTTTTTTTTCCTTTATAACCTTAAACTAAAAGAATAGAGAAGTTAAGTTAGAGGCAACTGTGGTATAGTGATAAATATGTTAATTGCTAACATTTACTGAGCACCTATTAGATGGCAGAGATTTCCTAAGAGTTTCACATTAATAATTAATCTTCACAACAACTCTATCAGACAATGACTTTAATAGCACCATTTTATAGACAAGAAAACTAAAGCACAGAAAGGCCAACCCTCTTCATTTTTCACCAAAATCATATCTGTACTGCAGGAATTTCACCATAAAAAGTTAGCATCCTGGTTCTCAATAAATACATGTGAATGGATGAATGTCACTGACATCTGACATCTTATTCTTAATAATAACAAATGATCATATTAATATTGTAATTCCATTTGATTCATAGAAAGAAAGAAAGACTGTGCTAAGTCATGTCCAACTCTTGCGATCCTACAAACTGTAGCCCACCAGGCTCCTCTGTCCATGGGATTCTCCAGGCAAGAATACTGGAGTGGGTTGCCATTTCCTTCTCCGGGGAATCTTCCCAACTCAGGGACTGAACCCAGGTCTCCCGCATTGCAGGCAGATGCTTTACTGACTCAGCTATATCCTGTCCTCAAAAGGACCCTGTGAGGTAAGTGGGCAGAGGAAACTGAGGGAACATAAAGGAGACAAAATAAACAAACTGGACAGATCGTCTGATGCCACTCTGTGCTCTTCCTAACACCTAAATCATTTTTCCTAAAGATACTAACTCCTACTTCTGGTGTCTTTCTACTTTATCCTAATACCTTAATGGCTATTGAGTGGCCCCAGCCAACACAAATGGTTCTCATTCCCTTTTAACCAATTCAGAGTGTTCAACCCGGTGTTCTAACTTACAAAAATAATAAAATTAACTTCCCTGACTACACAAACCCCCACCAAAAACATTTCCAGAAAAGGAATTATGAAAGTATGCAAAGTTTGAAACTTAAAGACAAACCACTAGAGAAGTGTTTGATGATACTACCTCAATTCTCAATTATATTGCCATTATGATTAGCATTATGCCTACTGCTGCCATGTATATCTGAGGGTAGAGATCGGAGCATCTACTCTGGAGAGAAAGTGGACAGTATCTATCAAAATCACAACACGCGTACCCACTGACCCAGCAGTGCCACATCTTAACTTATTCCTAAAGATGTTCTCTCACATGAGAGTAAATAGTTAGACGCAGACATCACTACAGCACTGTTTTGAAGAGAAAGTGTTAGCAATAAACAAACAATAGAGGGTGAATTAAATTAACTATTATACATCCAAAAATTGGGTGAAGGGGTGGGGAAGGAAAAGAAAAAGGGGTGGATCTAGATGGCAGAGTAAGAGGACATGGAGCTCACCTCTGCCCATGAACACATCAAAAATACATCTAGCTGTGGAATAATTCTCACTGCAAACTGACTTGAGACTGTCATAAAGACACCTATACAACCAAGGTGATAAGAAAGATCCCCATGGAACCTGGCAGGAAAGGAAGAGAAGAAATCAGGCTGGGACCTTTTCCCCAGGGAGGGGACTCAGAGGGAAAAAGGAGAATACAGGACCACAGTTCCGCCCTGGGAAGTGAACAGTTTGAGCCATATATTGAGTGCCCCAGTCCTGGGGCTTGACACAAGGAAGACACCCCCCTGGCTGGCTGGACGGCTGCTAAGACTAATAGGAGGGCTGGGAGGAGCTTGGAATCCACTGGGGAGACATGCGTGCACATGGCTTGCTCCCAAGACAGGGCGTGGAGAGTAGAGTGAGGACGGCTCCAGTGGCCGCCTGACTTCCCAGGACTGCTCTGTGCACACCCCAGGCTGAGCTGAGAGACATGCTGGCCCCACTTACTTCACATCGCAGCTCTACACTGGACTAAGGGCTGTGACATCTGGGGAGACCACTCAGCCATGAGACACAGAGGTGATCCAAACCTGAGGCCACATCCAAGGGAGCAGAGGCACCCATGGCTGGTGCTTATTCAGGCAGCACATCAGAAGCAGCCCCGAGGATGAGCCAGAAAGATGATATGGGGAGGGAGGTGGGAGGGGGTTCAGGATTGGGAACTCATGTACTCCCGTGGCGGATTCATGTCAATGTATGGCAAAACCAATACAGTAATGTAAAGTAAAATAAAGTAAAAAAAAAAAAAGAAGCAGCCCCGATGCCTGACAGCATCCAGACTGCCACACCCCAGGCCCTAATACATGCGGAGAGCACACACCGGCCCTGCCTGCCCTGTGGCACGGCTCCGTAACAGGGCAGTGGCAGGGAGGGTGGGGGCTGTGGTCGGCTGTGAGACACGGAGTCTCGGACCCGAGGCCATTTCTGAGCTGGACAGGCAGGGCCATTGCTGGTGCTCACACAGCAGCACATCAGAGGTAGCACAGTCCCTGCCATGAGCCGGGAGCTCCCACGGGCTCCTCTGCCTCCAGCACTGCTCCCCTCTGGGGCAAAGGGCCCAGTGCTTGCAGATGGGAGAACACACATTTAAAAGGAACAGGGCCAGTTTCATCCAAACTTCCGCTCCAGCAATGTGCCATCCGACCTCACCCCTGATAAGACAGAAGCTTTCAAAGAAGACATACAGATGGCTAACAGGTACATGGAGAGATGTCACTATTACTAATTATTAGGTAGGGCAAATGTTACGAGCACGTAGAGAAAAAGAACCCTCGTACAATGTTGCTGGGAATGTAAATTGGTGTTATCACTACAGAGAACAGAATGGAGGTTCTTAAGAAACTTAAAAATGACGCTCCCATATGATCCAATAATTCCATTCCTGGGTATATACCTTTTTTAAAAAAAGATATTAAAAAAAAAGTGCTATATGCAGCTCAGTATTTGTGGCAGCATTATTTACAACAGTCAAGATATGGAAGCAACCTAAGTTTCTAGCAACAGATGAATGGATAAAAAAGGTGTGGTATATATACACAGGGCTTCCCTGATAGCTCAGTTGGGAAAGAATTGGCCTGCAATTCAGGAAACCCCAGTTCAGTTCCTGGGTTGGGAAGAGCTGCTAGAGAAGGGATAGGATATCCACTCCAGTTTTCTTGGGCTTCCCTTGTGGCTCAGCTGGTAAAGAATCCACATGCAATGCAAGAGACCTGGGTTCAATCCGTGGGTTGGGAAGATCCCCTGGAGAAGGGAAAGGCTACCAACTCCAGTATTCTGGCCTGGAGAATTCAATGGACTGTATAGTCCATGAGGTCACAAAGAGTCAGACACGACTAAGTGACTTTCACTTTCACTATATATATATATACCATTGTATACATGGAATGGAATATACTCAGCCACAAAAAGGAATGAAAGGAATGAAACTGTGCCATTTGCAACCATGTAGATGGACATAGAGAGTATTATGTTTAGTGAAATAAGTCAGACAGATAAAGACGAATACTGTATGTTTTCACTTATATGTAGAATCTAAAAGTAAAACAGAGAAATACATATAACAAAACAGAAACAGACTCACAGATATAGAAAACAAACTAGTGGATACCAATGAGGAGAAAGGAGTGGGGAGGGTCAAGATGGAGTATGGGATTGAGACACAAACTATTATGCATAAAATATATAAGCAACAAGGGCATATTGTACAGCACAGAGAAATATAGCCATTACTTTGCAATAACTTTAGAGTATAAGCTATAAAAATACTGAATTACTATGCTGTATACCTGAAATCAATATAATAGTGTAAATCAACTATATTTCTATTTTTTAAAATAATCTAACAAAATCAAAAGAAAAGTTAAGGCAATTCTATATGTACTAAGTTAAAACTTGCTTCCAAGACTAAAAAGCAACATGCAGAACCATAAGCACTGTATGTGACCAGTCTTTTGTTAAGTAAAAGAAGGAAGATGGGAAGATGAAGAAAAATATAGATGAGGAAGAGGAAAGAAAAGAGGAGAGATATAGAAATGACTGTATATGAATAAAGAACTCTGGGAGGATACAGAAGAAATTAACAGCAGGGGCTGCCTTTGGGAAAGGATACTGAATGGTTAGACTCAGACTTATGTGTTATCCATTGGGGTTGTCCAGGAAGAAATTGCCACAATGAAATCAGAAGTGTAAGAGGTTTATTGGGGGAAAACATTTGTGAATTATGGAAGAATGAGAAGTTAGGAATGGGCAGGGAGGGTCTCCAGACGGCATGTAATGTGGGTTTGAGACCTGTGAAAGGAGAGAAGAAAGCAGGAAGGGTAGGGTAGGGGGAGCCCTGAATGCAGCTCTGAGAAAGTGGAGCCAGGCCAGTGGGGTCCTGCAGGGCAGCCAGCGCCTGCTGGAGGACTAAGTACAAAAGGCACAAACAGCCTGGCTCCAAACCCCTCTTCCTGTTTAGTGCAGTCACATGGAGGCTTCGCCTGAACACAGGGACAGATTCTGAAACTGTGGCAGTTGCAGGCTGTGAGCTAACTGCACTCCTCACAGCAGCTCTGAGAGGGACCTCTGAGTGCCATGCTGCCATGGCTGCCGGAATACCCTCTTATAAACTCTTCTTTTCATCTTCCAGGCATATGATAATAATTGTATGTGGAACAATTTTGTAAGGCTGCTATTGAATAATGCTTAATGATGTGAAAAATTGTACATGCAATATTATCAAGCGCAGAAAGATTTTAAAATAATTTATATAGTGTAAGCTCAGTCTTTTCAAAAAACACATGCTATATATAAATGTGCATATGACAATACATATCAATGCATAATCCCCAAAAGATTGAGTACATGCTATAGCATATTAGCAATGACTGTAGCTAAATATTGAAAACAAGTTATTTTTATCTTTTTCTTTGTGCTCTCATCCACACAGATACACACATATATATGCATATATACCTCAATTTTATAGTAAAGATGTGCATTTGGGGGATTTGATTTGTTTTTAGTGAAATACCACCAAACAGGGAAAAAATCATCTGGCTAATCCAAATGTGTTTCTGCCTCATTTTTTGATGACTCAGGGAACTCCAGAAGTAGGAACCAATTATGTCCTAAAGACAGGCTCTGTGTTCACTCCCTTTCTAGTTCACAGTGAATTAGACAGGCAAATCAATTAAGCAAAGACTGTGGTGCCCAAAGCTACAGCCCCTACTCAAGTTGTTCTGTGTCTACACAAGGCTCACTTAATAACTGATGAACTTCACAGTGCAAGATGGACATGAACTTGTTTCTAAAGGTGGGGCAGAGAAGCACTGGAATGCAGAAAGAGGTTATGGAGATGGGCCTCCCCGATACCATACCCACAACACTCCCCTCAGTGTCTGCAGACATAGTTTATGTGTAACGTCAGCTCCAGTGGAACTTAAAGTCTATCACAGAAGACCTGTGTGTATGCACATCTTGTTGGTTCATGTGTAAGTTCAAGACCAAGGAACTGGCTTTATCTCTTGGTTTGATCTCTACATTGCCAAGCACAGTACCTTATGATGATATTAATACAAATGTTGACACTTATTCAGCACTTTCAATCACCGAGCACCAGACTGTGCTAGGAATCAATATATAACATCTCATTTAATCTTCACAACAACTCAGGAAATATGAAGACTAACCCTCCCATTTACAGATAAGGCACCAGAGGCCAAGGAAGTTTAACTAAAACCTGCCTAAAACCACACAGCAAGGAAATGGTAAAGCTAGCATTACACCCATATTCTAAACTATATTAGTACTTAATCAATATTTGCAATTAAATACCCAAGTAATACAGCTCATTGGAAGGACTGATGCTGAAGCTGAAGCTCCAATACTTTGGCCACCTGATGTGAAGAACTGACTCGTTGGAAAAGACCCTGATGCTAGGAAAGATTGAAGGCGAGAGGAGAAGGAGATGACAGAGGATGAGATGGTTGGATGGCATCACCAACTCAATGGACATGAGTCTGAGTAAACTCCGGCAGTCGATGATGGACAGGGAGGCCTGGCGTGCTGCAGTCCATGGGGTAGTGAAGAGTCAGACACAACTGAGCGACTGAACTGAATTGAACTGAATATAGCTCATGAGTCAGCAGATGATGGCTGGTAAGCCAAATATGGCCTACTGCTATTATTTTTATGGCCCACAAGCTAAGAAGGGCTTTTACATTTTCAAATGACTGAGGAGAAATATTTTTTAAAGAAAATTAATATTTTGTGACACATGAGAATTATATGAAATTCAAATTTCAGTGTGTTTTGTTGGAACACAGCCTTACTCACCATTTACTCAGTGTCTATGATGGCGGGATGATGGTTTCACATGCTAACAGCTGAGCAGCTGTACAGCCTACAAAGCCTAAAATACTTACTATATGGCCTTTTACAGAAAACCTTGCAGACTGCACTGATGGAGAAAAGCTTGATGCCAGTGTTTTCTTCAGAATCACCCAGACAGCTTTTTCATAAGCTGGACTCAGGGCTCAGACCTGCCAAGTCAGACTCCCTAAGGGTACTGCTGCTAAGTTGCTTGAGTCGTGTCCGACTCTGTGCTACCTCACAGAGGGCAGCCCACCAGGCTCTGCTGTCCTGGGATTCTCTAGGCAAGAATACTGGAGTGGGTTGCCATTTCCTTCTCCAATGCATGAAAGTGAAAAGTGAAAGTGAAGTCGTTCAGTCATGTCCGACTCTTCGCGACCCCATGCACTGTACCCTTCCAGGCTCCTCCATCCATGGGATTCTCCAGGCAAGAGTACTGGAGTGGGGTGCCATTGCCTTCTCCTCCCTAAGGGTGAGGGTTATGAATCTATGTTTTTAAAATGGCTCCCAGGTGATCCAAATGGACAGCCAAGTTTGGGAACCACTGTCGGGAAGTACTTCGGCTGTGGGCAGTTACTCCTCAGGACCTTTCTACTCCCATTTAGTAAAAAACAGTGGGTGGAGCAAAGACTGCCTCTTAGGGCTCCAGAACAAAGCACCCTCCTTCCCTGACTCCACAGAAGCTGGGCAAGGTGAAAGCCCTCTGAAATCAACAGGATTAAGGCAAGCCCCTTTTCTCTGCCTGCACATAGTTCATTAGTATCAACATTTCCAAAAGGGACAGAAATGGCTCTGTTGAAGGACCTGCTTATCAAGTTCAAGAGTAATGTTTGCAACTTACTTGTTGCAATCTACTTGCAATGCAGGAGACTTGGATTCAATCCCTGGGTCAGGAAGATCCCCTGGAGAAGGAAATGGCAACCCGCTCCAGTATTCTTGCCTGGAGAATTCCATGGACAGAGAAGCCTGGCAGACTACAGTCCATGGGATCGCAAAGAGTTGGACATGACTGTGAGACTAACTTTGGCCATCTTGTCGCTTTCTGCAAATGAGCTGTTTCCGTCTAAAACAGGGCAGCTGACAGACTGAAACAGCACTCAGTCCTCTCCCACCATTAGAAGAAGCACAACACTTCTGCTTCATGCCCATGACCTGCTTCATGCCCAGCATCTCTGAATGAAGATTCCAGTGCCTGCTCCTCGCGTGACTAGGAGCTTCCACATCTAACCCCACACTGAAAGTAAGCCCTTGTTACTAAATCCAAGAGCTGCTTTCTAGCCTTCACCATCCTCTGGAATTCCTTGTATCCAGCCTCCTTCCTAATTCTGAACATCCTCTCTCTATGTGGGTTTCTGCCCACACAGCTCTGGGTTTTCCTCTCACCTCTCTTCCTACCCATCATGTCTGCTCAGCCTCCTCTGAAGGTCTTCACCCTCTGTTTAAATAATGTCCCCCAGGTCCCACAATGGAAACTTTCCCAGTAGACTTTCTGAATGATCTCTGACTTCGACTCTCACCTGAAGTTTTTAAAATCTTTTTCTCTAGCCCCCGTTTTACTCCTGAGTGGCAGCAGCTGCGGGGCAGGGGTAGGGAGTAGCGGCTTGGGGTTCAAAAGCCAGGACAGTCCTGTTCTGCTGCTTACTCACTGCTGACCTTAAGCAAGTCACTTAACCTGTGTCTCTGTTTCCTCCTCTGTAAGATTAGAATAAGCAATAGTTTGCACATCGTACAGTTGCTATGGGAACCATGTGAGTTTTGCAGCGGCTCTCAATGAAGGGTGATTTTTACACCCACCTCTCATGGGACATCTGGCAATGTCTGGAGATATTTCTGGTTTTAACAAGCGGGTGGGTGCTACCAACATTCAGTAGGTAGAGTCCAGGGAGGCTACCAAACACCCTACAATACACAAGACAGTCCCCACGATGATGAGTTGTCTGGCTCAAAATGTCAGTTGTGCTGGGAATGAGAAAGCCCAGTTTACAGAGAGATTTCCTTAGAAAATGACCTGGAACCATGGACACATTAGTCATCACTGTTTTTATATCAGGCTGTAGCAGCTAACTCCAGTTGAATGTTCAAGGGCAACACAAACTCAGCATGGACAAAACTGAATTCACTGTTCTCCCTACTGGGGGCACCTCCTGCTAGGCCCCCTTCTCTGCACGTGACATGACCCACCCACCCAGGTGGGAATCATCCTTAATTCTTTCTTCTCTCTTGCCCGATCTTAACTGGTCACAAGGTTCTACAGACCTTGCCGGTGCAGGTGGCTGTGGACCTGTACGTGGCACAAAGGTAGGGGTGAGACTCAGAACACTTTCTACTGACCAAGCCATAACTACTGATTCAGCTATGCCCTGGAGGCAAGGGACCCATTTTATAAAGCCATATAGGTCTGCCTTGAAGTCTGGTATCTTCAGCACCGCATATAAGCCTTTGACAGTGTGGCCTCCACATCTGCAAGCTCATCCATAGCCACCCATGCACCCTGTGCTCTGAGCTCCAGTCAACCTGACCCCTGATTCTTTCATGTGTGCCATGCTTTCCCTGTGTCCAAGCCTCTGTGCCCAGTGTAGCTCAGTCATCTCGAGTGTCTAGGTAGGTGTCCTGCCTCTAGGAGTTTCTCAATAAATAGTTTGTAGATGAATAAATGTACATACCTGAATGTATTCCTCTTATGATCTTGATAATAGTAGTAAAATAAAATGCCAGCAACATATATTGGATTCTTACTTTTCCAGATACTGTGTTAACTGTTTTTCATCTGTTTACTCATTTAGTCATCATCACATTACAGGCACTGTTGTTTTACAAATTGCGGCACAGACATATTAGTTACTTGCCTGCATTAAAACAGCTAGAGTGAAATCATATAAAAGCCTCTGTGCCCTCGTCCTTTGAAGTAAAAACGTTCTGCTTGAGACTCCCAGGCACCCCTTGAGTCTCAAAAGGCTGGCTGAGGAATTATTGATTAGGCAATGGGATGATGTAAAAACAAAGTATAACTGTTAGACTGGGAAACTGATAACAATTTAGACTATAAATCTGACACCTAGCAGAGTCACCGAACTGACAGATAGAGATAAAGGCCTGACACACATGCCTAAGTTGTTTATAGGAAGCAAACCCCCTCCAGGTGAAAACTGCTGACCTTAGAGACTGGTTGAAACCAGAAGGTTGATGATGCTTAAAACTTTACCTTGATTTCAGCCAATCTGAGAAGTGTCCATGAGCTGATAGTGTACCCTGCAGCCCCTTCCCTCACAGTATCTTTAAAATCCCTTCTCTGAAAGCAGGGAATTTGGGTCCTCTGAGCATGAGCTGCCTGTTCCCCTTGCTTGGTGCTCTGCCATAAATGCTGCACTTGCCTTCACCACAACCTGGTGTCAGTAGATGGCTTTACCGCATGCAGACGAGCAGACCCAAGTTAGGTTCAATCACACTAGTAAGCAGAGAAGCAGAATAGAAACCCTCGAGGTTCATCCCTTCAGAGCTACTCTTTTAATCAGTGTACTGATGTATTACATTGCCTCTCATGAATGGCAGAAATTCTGGAAAATTAGAAATCTGTGGCTTTGAGAGTAATAAGAGACCAATATTCCAGTCCAAGTGTAGGCCCAGTTTCCTGGGTGTTTGGGGCAAATAATTTTAAATGAGTTTCCTTTGTAAAAGTAAGGAAGAAAATAAGAAGGCTCCTTATCTCCTGTCAGAAAGAATTCAAGCTTTCCTCCACATGGTCAGTCATCCTGGCCATGCGCAACTGATGTGGACAGCTGTGGAGCTACAGTTGGCAGATGAGAGGACTGAAAAATGCAGCAAAAACATCAAGAGTGTAGTCTTCTCCCAAAAAGGGACAACATCATCACTGTAAGTATAAGCAACCTTCAGACTGGACAAGGGCCAACTAAACTCCATGTATCTAAAGGAAATGTCATCTAAAACCTGGGGGACTGGAATCCAATGCCACCATCTTACTTCAAAAGAAGAGGATGTTTAAATACAAAACTCCAAGGGTGGAATGAATAACTCAAGTTAAACCTTCCTACATGGGAGTTGGGAGAAGGCCAGCAAGGAAAAGAAACAGCCGAAAATGATAAACTGTGCTCACTTTGCAGTTTTGCTTAGGGCCTTTCAGGCAAAAACCATCTGTATGCCTCTGAGAAAGGGGCTGGGACAGGGAGCAAAGGATGAGGAGTGAAACCCAGTCACATAGATAACCTGGTGGGGCTCCAGCCCTGTGCCTGGGAAGCGAGCTAACAGTATACATCTATTTATTTCCTTCCTAGATCCATCAGCAGTACAAGATCCACTCTGACTTGTGCTTTTTAACTGGGATGACGATTAATTTCTGCTGATTGGTTACCCACCTTCTCTTGCCCTTGTCTCAACAGCCAAGGGAAATAGGGACAGCATTGTGCCATGCCCTGTGCCCTTGTGTATACTGGTCCGCTGGCCCTGCAAACTCCATCTGTGGCTTCCTGGTGAAACAGATATGAAACCTCCATGCAACTTCAAGACCAGGGATGGAATAGAAACTAATCAAACTCGTCCATCTTGGAAAATTGCCCTGGAGTTATCACTCCTAACTATCTTCCTCCACCCCAAAGTTTTTTCCTTCTTCTGCAGTGGCCCCACAAATAAATGACATGAAACTTATACTTAAGCACCTGTGGTGACTGGGTGAACTGTTAATTATGAAATTTGGATATACCATCTGGGTTAACATTTGGCTGAGGACAGCTGAAGCTCTCAGTGCTTCTGAGAAAATCTATGAATATTTTTTCTATTAATTATCATACTCTTTTCCCCAGCTGGTATTGCCTTGTCTCTCCTCTCGGCCTTTCAAATCCTAGCACTCTTCCAAGGTCCCGCCAAGTTCCTCCTTCTCCAGTATGTTTGCTCTGACTTTCCAGCCCACATGATGAAACCCAGTCACATTTACGGTTAGTTTCTAAGAGTTTACCTCTTAATTGTCTTTTAATTGTTTCACATGTATTAGTTCAGGCTCCTGAATGTGGAGCCATGTAGTACCTTATATTCCTTTTCCTTGCTCACTATGTAGAGCACACTGAATAAACACTCCTCTCGCATGAATTTCACATATATTTCAGGACATTAACACCACTGCATGATCGATCTCTTGAAGGCAAAACCAAACCTTTTACTCTTTGCAAGTGTCCCTATACGAATCACCTTGTCTGACCCTCTCCAGCAGGCATTCAACCATTTGAAAAATAATAAATAAATGCTCCAAAGACCTGGGTTGTATTTTTCAGCTGGATTATGCAGTGCTACATCTAAAAGGACCTTTAAAATCATCTAGTAAAAAAAAAAATTATTATTTTTACAGGAAGAGAGACTGGAGACCAAGGAGGCCAAGGGGTTTTCCAGGAGCAAGCAGCCAGTGAGTGGTAGTACAAAGACCAGGAGTTGCTATATGGGGCCAAGAAGTAAGACCTTCCTTTTCTCTGTTCTGTGCTCCATCCGAGGAGGCACCCACACCTCTGTTCTACTGTGACACTTGGGCATGTCATTCTGGGCTTCCTGATCCCCCAGGGACCTGTCCCTTGACCAGCTAATCACAACTGCACACACAGACTTAACCATTGGATCCAATAACTTGGTTATTGGATCTTTGAATTATGACTATGATTTTCCTCCAGAATCTAGAGGCAGAATGTCTACCTAAGACCCAAGGGCATCCTTTCGGAAATTACCCAAAAGTTGGGCTTGGTTGTATATTTGTTTCTACCAAACTGTAATTGTTCCTTTGGTCTTTGATTTTCCTCAGACATCATTATGCAGTCACCATTACACTTTTAGCCTGAAGAGCTGGCCACACAACTCTCCTCAGAACAGCTGCCAAGTTTGCCAGTGGTCCTATTTCCTCGGCTGAGGCGAGCAGGGTAACATTTCCCTCTTTCAGGAACTAGAATTGCTTTTTTTTTTTTTTTTTTTAAATAAGCTTGAGGTAAAACACTTTCCTCACATTTAAATGAACGCTGAAACCTTCCCCCTTCAGCCAGAATGCTGTCACATTCGCAGGACAGGCCATTTCCATCAGAGTGCCAGTTACCAGAATCAGGGAGGTTAACTGAGTGCTGCCTTGCATGGATGCCCAGTGAGGTCATTCAGACATGACAAATATCTGGTGGGGCTGTGACTTAACCCCTTGCTTTCTGATGCTCCAGGTGCTTTGGAGCTTTAACCTACAGTGGTGCTTTAACTGCAAAAACTGGTCTCAAAGGATATTGCTTCACTTTGAGTCTTTCATCAGCTCTGAGTCAAACAGAAGTGACTAGAGGTGTTCTCAAGAAAAAGGCAACAACCCTAAGTACCTCCACAAATCTCTCTAATGATCTAAGCCTTGCAAAAGGACTGGTTCTTTGCAAAGTTGCATTGTTCGCCTCTCCATGATAGGCATCCCCCTACTTTTGGGGCTCCCTCCACCTGGGGCACCCAGAGCAGTGGCCTCAAGAACGTCCGTGGTTCCTCAGTGCGCTGTTTCCCATAGTGCTCTCCACCGCGCAGCACCAGAACGCTGAACTTGGCTGCCCCTTCCTCACGCCCTAAACCCAATGTTGCCTGTCATCCCCCAAGGGCTCTAATTTCTGATAAAACTAACCACACACATTGCGTAATTTACTTAGCCTCTCTGGACCTCACCTTCATCATTTATAGAAAGAAGAACGTGAGCTGAATTCTCCCAAAGACCCTGTCTGCTCTAATATTGAGTCTCCCATTGAACTGTGGTAAGAGTTGGGCTGGGAGTTGGGGCTGGTTAATATAACTCCCAAGCTGTACTTGCTCTGGGTTCACAATTGAATTTTAAGAGCCTTCTTAGGAACGATGTCTTTCTGTGACTTCAATGAGGGCAGTTTTAGGCTCTGTGGCAGATCAATGACAGAGATATTCCTGACTAAATATACTTTTAAGCACCTTTTTCAGAGACCCCATAAAGAGACAGAAAGTACCCAGATGCAATGTCTCAAAAACCTGAATCTGAATGCAACCCAACCACGTGTAAGTAGAGTAACCTTGAGCAATTTGCTTCAGCTCATTGAAAGTCAATTTGCTTAACCCTAAAATATCTTAATACTTTTCTTAGAGAAGTGTTATTGTTTCTGCTGTTGTAATGAAAAATAAAATAAGAAAACATATGAAGTACCTAAACAGTATCTGGCATATAAAACATGTTCAGCAAACGTCAATCCCTTTTTTCCTTCTTGCTCTACCCAAATTTACCCTTCATGTGTAAAAACTCCAAATTAATCCAAATCTAAAATGTGAACATCTTCATTTTCTAGGACGAGACATAAGTTATTAATGTAGCACAAATAATGCCACCACTGCTCAAAGAAAGCTAACTAAAGCTGACTTGGCAGGGACATATAAGTCAATCCTTCTACACCTACTTGTCTTTCATTATTTCAAGGGTCTGGTTCCACATATCCATCTCTTTGGGAGGTCAAATTAGCTAGCTGGACCCACAAACGTGCTCAATCTGCAACTATCTAAACACGAAACTAAAAAATGTCCTCTTCCTTGATTTTAATAGGAAAAAAAAAAACAAAGCAAGGTTTCTTAAACAAGGATAGAGACTGCCTCCCCCAGCTAGCATCCAACCAAGGCCTAGAAGATAAATATTGCCTCATATTTTCAGGAAAAAGTCCAAAGCCACCTCTCTCCTCCTTTCCCTGTAGGCATTTCCTTTTCTCATTATCTTTCTTACAGGGAAATTGGAGTGCACAGCCCCGTGAGTCATTGCTTGATCAAACATGGCTCCAGCTGCGAGAAGATACTTAGCAAGGTCATGGTTGAACTGCATTGGCCTCAGAGGCCAAGACACCTTTGGAACTAGGGTTATAGGCCTTCAAGCCCGGAGTGCTAAACTGGGAGAAATGAGCCCTAGGACACCCTGTCATCACAACAGAGAAGGGAGCTGCCAGAAACCAGTGATAGGGACAGTGCCATTTTGATGCATGCAGAGGCCAAGGTGCCCGTACACCAGAACCTGGCCGTGGAAGCAGGTCATGCTCTCTTATACACCCTGCCCCTAGCCACCCCAGAGCCTCCTTTCTCACTGATCTCTCCATCCATCTCTAAACTTTAATTCCTTAACACTCCCCAAGGTAGATGGGAGGGGAAAAAATTACTTGAACATCTCAACCAATTTATCATCCATCTCAACCAAATATGAATGAATAATCTTTATTAATCCAACTAGTGGAATTTAAGACAATGGGACAAAATGAAAATTTAGTGAGGAATAATATATTCTGAGAAAATGGTCTCTTAATGACCCTTGTCCCCATGTGTCAACAGCCAGATTCACCTATATAGTCTCAGAGCTAGAAATGCCTGAAATGCTCTGGGGGCAAAAGATGAAGAATAGGTGGGTTGCAGTTAGAGGAACTCTGGTCTCAAGTGGCAGTAGGGTCATTCTGAAGATCTACACGATACAATCAACTTTGCTGCTGCTGCTAAGTTGTTTCAGTTGTGTCCGACTCTGTGCGACCCCATAGACGGCAGCCCACTAGGCTCTTCTGTCTCTGGGATTCTCCAGCGTGGAGAGAATCCCACTGGAGTGGGTTGCCATTTCCTTCTCCAATGCACGAAAATGAAAAGCAAAAGTGAAGTCGCTCAGTCGTGCCCGACTCTTAGCGACCCCATGGACTGCAGCCCTACCAGCCTCCTCCGTCCATGGGATTTTCCAGGCAAGAGTACTAGAGTGCCATTGCCTTCTCCGATAATCAACTTTAGAAGATATTATTTTGTTAGGACAGCATGAAGTATGGGCCACAAGTTTGCCAGAAAAGAAGTTCAAACATTTCTAAGAGTTAAATAATCTAGGAAGACTGGCTGCATCAGACTTCATGTGGGCACATGCCCTAAGTTCTTCCAAGAGTGGTGACCTCTAAACCCTATATTAACCAAATATTCAGACCTTCTAGTAGGAGGTCTAGAAAATAAGGAACTATATCAGAAAGAAAGCCAGTATAGGCTCAAACTTGTGTCTGCGTGTATATGTGTGTGTGTTTATATATTTTTACATGTGTGTGCATATAGACATGTTTATGTGTGCATATGTGGCATATATAGAGAGATAGATAAACAGATCTAGATACAGACGGATATGTGACACTACTGACCAAAAAAAATCAATAACAACTTGTAAACAGAATTTCCGACACTGAAGTGATTCTCCCTGAGCTAGGATTAAACCCTGCGTACCACCACTGTCAGCCTTGCAGTTGCAAAGCACTGTTATCCATTTCTTATTTCTTATAAAGAGATAATCTGAAGCCGTGCTTTTACATCCCCACACAGCTCTGACTCACTGTTCTCTCAAGCTGTTCAGAGTAATTTGATAATTAGAGTGCACCTGATAAAGTTGCCTTTTCACCCTCTCCCCAAAGGTATGCACACTTTGGCAGGGGACGGCCAAGATTTGGCTTGTTTTGTTTTGTTTTTTCAAGTTGGTGGACTGAGTGCAAGTAAAATGGAGATATCTGTCTCCTCTCCCTCAGGGTTGCAGTTAAATAGTTAAATTGATGATAAAAAAAATAAAAGTTTCCTTTAAAAGAGAATCATCCCTAACAGTGGAGTGGGGAGAAAAGTATGATGGGGGCAGAGAGAACATCACAAATTCCTTGAAGATGAATAGAATATGGAAGCATGTTTTGCACAAAAACAGGTGAAAACCATGGCCTAGAAAACCTGCAAAGAGAGGCTGTAGAGAAGTGAACCCTTCAGAGTTTTAGGAAAAGTTATTTAATATTTTGAATGTATTATTCTCTATTTCTTCAAACTATCAATCAAATGTAATATTAAAATAAAGACTTTTCAATACCAAAAAAAAAAAAAGGTAACCTCCTGCATATCCTTTTTGAGGAAGTAATTTGAAGGCCTACCACAACAATGTGTGAAATCCAAGAAAGAAAACGCCTTGAGCTACAGCAATCTCTGGGAATGACTTAAAAGTCCAATAAAAATGAACCAGAGGTTGACAGCCGTGTAGCCAACCCATAAAGCAATTGCTCCAAATTAGAACAGATATTCTGTGGGCTCCACAGCTAACTTTTCAAACAAGAGAAAGGAATGGATCCCACTCGATAGATGGAATGAGCAAGACATTGCAAGGTCATAACAAGATGGTGCAGGAAGCTACATTTTTTCTTCTAGTAATCAGAAATCCCAGGAAAAGAAAACTGTTCAAAAAGCTATAGTCTAAATAGGAAACAAACTAAAATGTGACATGATTGGAGAAGTTAAAGGGATGTAAGTAAAAGAGATTCATTTGACCTAACACTAGAACCCTGATCAGTCCAGGAGCATAAAGGGGGAAGGGAGCCATGGCATTTCTTTAATGTACAGTGAACAGTGTTTACACAAGCACAACGATGTAAATGCTTTCTTCATGGACTTCAGCTTTGAGGACTGTGCGTTAGTTGCTCAGTCGTGTCTGACCCTTTGCGACCCCATTGGCTGTATCTTACTCCTCTGTCCATAGAATTTTCCAGGCCAGAATACTACAGTGGGTAGCCATTCCCTTCTCCAGGGGATCTTCCAGATCCAGGGGTCTAACTGCCAGTGCAGTTTTTAGTAAAAAAATCCGAATTTTTTTTCCTTTATTGAAGGTCTCTTAAACTCATCCTTTTATTTTTGTTTCTTTTTCTTTAAATGTCACAGCCAAGAAGCACTTCCTGGTAGTTTATCATGGATAACTCAGATCATCGGTCCATTTAACGTCATTTCACTTTACTATCCGTACCAGTTAACAAGGTTCATTGAGAACACACTACAGCAGTGACTACCAGGCCAGCTGGCTGCATGCTCCTGCCAGCCAGATAGCACGTGGGGGGTGTAACGAGCAACAGTGCTCTTCCCTATGAGCAAGTCTAACCTCCCAGAAACAGCAAACAGGTTTCAACCATAAAGCGGAGATCTGAAAATAAATTAACCATGGGTGTTTATCTAAACATCCAAAGATTCAGAGTCCTACCATGTGGGGTACAAAATCAAGTCACATGAACATATCTAGTTTGTCTTAATTAACCCTGCGCAACAGCAGCTGATAGTCCTGGTGCTTAACCAGACCCTCAGTGCTCACCTGTGACTGCTTGAAGAGAAACAGCTTTCCACTCACCAGTACTCACTTCACAACTATTTTCCTCATGGGTAATTGGTAGAATACAGGGTGATAATCACTTTACTTGTTATATGTGTATCATCTAAATAAAGGGGGCAAAGGAGGCAGTCATGCTGCCTGAGGGGCGAGGGAGGCACACTGGGGCAACAGTCATTCCCGCACTGAGACTGGCTTCTCTCATCTCACTCTGCTCTGCTGAGTCTAGCTTGGTATACTGTGTTTTGCATCCCTTCTGGGATGTCTGTATGTCTTTGGACTGCATCACTGATCCCATCCATGATCTTAACAGGCCACGTCTCAGCGCCACGGGTCTGACAGAACACATGAAACCTAGGTGAGGGTAAGGTCACTCGCATCCGAGTCTGTCGTCCCTTTTGACTCAGGAGGGACACCCTGCTAGATGAATAGAGATGCACCAGAGTTACGCAAGTCGTCTTTCATGTCAAGGGCTGGACACATGATCAAAGCCAAGCCAATTAGACACCTCACTCTCAAAACAGGACTTTGATCGTAAGCAGCATGAAGCAAGAACATAAGAAAATGGTCAATGTTCATCTCTTTCGCTTCAGTTCCCAGAAAAGACTGCCTAGCGCTTCCTGCCATGGCTGCCCTGATTATTGACTTTTATTCAAGCTTGCTTCTCCAACCTTCTAGCAATTTTCTGAGTTACCAATGTTCTTTGAATAAGTTCCTTTTTCCACTTAAATTAGCTAAACTAATTTTCTCTTGCTAACCAATGACAAATCCTAACTGATACAATATGTATGAATTAAAGTCTTTCTGAAAAGCACTAAAAAACCCCCCAAAACTTGAAATACTAGAAAGCCATATTTTGTTTCTTGGGTCAGTAGAGTCAGTAATATAAAAATATTACATCTCCTTAAATTAATTATTACATTTAATTCATGTTAAAAATCCAAAGGGGAATTAATCTTGATCCTTGATAAAATAGTTAAATTTTTCATCCGGAAAGATAAACATGTTATTACAGCAAAGAAAATTCTCAGATACAAAACTCATAGAAAACTACTTCTATCAGATGTTAAACTATATAGAGATTGTTAACTTCTATAGGATGTTAAATTGTAAGAAACTAAGCATTGCTAAAACAGCATGCTGGTGGTGCAGAAATAGAATAAAGATAACAGAATAAATGGAAATTTAGAGGTAAATCCAAGCATATATAGGGGTGTAGTATATTATAAAATGGGCATTTCAAATTCAGGAGTGAGAGAGACCTACAGATTCTAAGTAGTATTTAGAAATTGATGAACATTTATATTTAGTAAAAGTTGTATCCTTACTTCACTCCTTATTCTAAAATAAACTCCAAGTGGTTCACATAGAGTATGAATTAATATTTTATAATAAGCCAGAAAATTATGGGATATGATTTAAATATCTAAAGGTTAACACTCAAAGTTTAACAAATAAACCATGAAAAGTACTAGAGTAAAACATACAGGGATAAAAATGTCAAAGAAAGAAAAGTTAAAGTAGTATTGGAATAAGACAACTACTTTTATAACAGAGTACGCAAGGTCTATCTAGAAAATACATCCCTATAAGAGGTAGGGGGAAAAAACAACTTGAAACAAACTCAGTCCCTTCTGAGTATTTAGTAACTATATTATGGTGTCTCTGTTCATTGAAATACCCTGTGCTCCTTTAAATGAATGCCACACACCTATATGACAGTGCTCATCTCAAGCTCTACTTTGAGCTTGGGGCTTCTCCCAGTCATTCACTGCCAGGCTGGAAGAGCTCTTAAAAATCAAGGACTAAATAGAAGCCTCAGAAATACTTTACATGGAGATAAGGAGGTATAATAAATAGACCTGGATCAGGACAAGTCATCACTCCCACCCTCTTCCATGACTCCACAACATGAATGTAAGAAATAGCTGAGGTCAGGTGTGGACAGAGGTCAAGGAGTCAAGGAGCAGAGTCTTGTGATGAACAGGAATGCAGAGGAAGGCAATTCATTTCCGAGGTCAACCCTCCCTGATAGGTTAAGAGAAAGGCAGGGAATAGCCCAGAGTCCTCCGGTTTCCTTTCCCAGAGGCAAGACAAGATCAGCAGCAGGATCCTTGGCCCAACTGGATCCTTGACCCACTTCACAGTGAAGTGAAGTGAAGTGAAGTGAAAGTCACTCAGTTGTGGCCAACTCTTTGTGACCCCAGTGACTATGCAGTCCATGGAGTTCTCCAGGCCAGAATACTGGAGTGGGTAGGCTTTCCCTTCTCCAGGGGATCTTCCCAACCCAGGGATCAAACCCAGAGTAATAAAGTATTAACTAAAGTATTCACAGAGACAAAACTCTGTCAACAAAGCTAAGGTTTTTCCAGTATTCATGTATGGATGTGAGAGTTGGACCATGAAGAAGGCTGAGAGCCCAAGAATTGATACTTTCAAACTGGGATGCTGGAGACTTTTGAGAGTCCCCTGGACAGCAAGGAGATCAAACCAGTCAATCCTAAAGGAAATCAAGCCTGAATATTCATTGGAAGTACTGAAGCTGAAGCTCCAATGCTTGGAAGGACAGGGAAGCCTGGCATGTTGCAGTCCATGGGGTTGCAAAGAGTTGGACATAACTGAGCAACTGAACAAGTGTATTCACTGGGTAGCAGGCATCTTGGAATCAAGCTTAACGGTTAGCAAGATGAGGAAACTTAGAAATTTCAAATCCTACTTAGGTTTCCTTTCCCAGAGGCATGACAAGATCGGCAGCAGGACCCTTGGCCCAGATGGATCCTTGGCCCACTTCAGTTCACTTCAAGTGAAGTAAAAGAAGTGAAGTGAAAGTCATTCAGTTGCGTCCAACTCTTTGTGACCCCATTGACTATGCAGTCCATGGAATTCTCCAGGCCAGGATACCAGAATGGGTAGCCTTTCCCTTCTCCAGGGGATCTTCCCAACTCAGGGATCAAACCCAGGTCTTCCGCATTGCAGGCTGATTCTTTACCAGCTGAGCCACAAGGGAAACCCATTTTCCTACGAGCCCTGCTTAATTGTAGCCAAGCCAGCAAAGGCACAATCACCAGCAACAATATCTTTAAGTTCTACCAGATTATCAGCAGTCTCGAGTCAAACTTCTTCATAGATCTATCAAGGAAATGGATATCTACTGGGAAACTCAAACAACTAAAGTGACCTTCAAGTTTAATGAAACCAAATTCTGATCATTCCAATGAGAGGTGACCTCTCTCCTTTCACCAACTTTCCCCTCCCTTCCTATCCCACTGCTTTGATTATAAATTTCTTAAGACAATTTAAATTTTTCGTAAGCTATGAGTGAAATATTTTAGTCTTCCTAGTGTAAATTCTTTATAGAGATGATCATTTTTACCCACCAGTTACCAACTTAGTAGAAAAAGCACTTCCATCAAGTCTTTGCTCAACTGCCAATTTCTCAATGAAGTCTGTTTGCTGCTTTACTGTTTCCATAACACTTATAACCTTAAAAAATATAGTGGTTATTTATATATCTTTTTCTGGGCTTCTCAGGTGGTGCTAGTGGTAAATTCCCCACCTGCCAAAGGAGGAGACACAAGAAACTCGAGTTCAATCCCTGGGTTGGGAAAATCCCCTAGAGGAGGGCATGACAACACACTCCAGTATTCCTGCCTGGAGAATCCCATGTACAGAGGAGCCTGGAGGCCTACACCCCATAGGGTCACAAAGAGTCAGATACGACTGAAGCTACTTAGCACACAGGCACATATACCTTACTCATCATTTCTGTCTGTGTCTCTCTCTCACACACATACACATACAAGCATGATGAGAACAGGGAGATTTGCTTGCTTTGTTCACTCTTGTTTCCTTAGAATCCAAAATAGTATCTGCCCAAGAGTGAGTGCTCAATGTGTTAGTTGGAATACACGCTATCACCTTGAAAATGGAATCCAAGATAGGATGAAAAATCCAGACCCTTACTCGTCAGCCTATTTATCTGAAAAAATACTGTCTGGTAGCTATTACAGGATCCTTCCTTCATTCACGATTTATGTTGCTTCTAGCTTACCGTCTGGTTCTGTAGGAGGATCAGAAAAATTACAGAAGACAGACCATGAACATCCCTATTATTGTCAGATGGCGTGAAAAGTTAAGAGAATACTTCTCAGTAGAATCTTCACGATCAAATGATGGTGAAAGTCAAAGTATTAGTCATTCGGTTGTGTCTGACTCTTTGTAATCCCGTGGACTGTAGCCTACCAGGATGGGATTTTCCAGGCAAGAATACTGGAGTGGGTTGCTGTCTCCTTCTCCAGGGGATCTTCCCCACCCAGGGATTCAACCCAGGTCCCACATAGCAGTCAGATTCTTTACCATCTGAGCCACCAAGTGTCCCCTCAAATGATGGGGTGGTGCACAAAAATAAGTCGAAGAAACACCTCACCAGGGACAACAGCTGCTGGTGAGGATCCTTCTATGCTTTGGGGAAACCATGGTGTAAGCAAGAAGGGTCTTCTGTGTACTGGTTGGTATGGTGATGTGGTATCCATCTTTAAACACACAGGAAGACCACTAGCGTGTCAGCTCTGTTGACTTATATGCATTCCACTTATGATAACATTTTAAAGTTTATTAAGTTTTCCCAATCTCAGGTCTTATATATAATTTAAGGAAATAAACCCCATCAATCTGGTGTCCAATGCAAATTTTAGTAACATGTTAAAAATGCAAGTAGCTCCCTTGGAAAATATAGGATGCATTTACTGAAAAACGAAAATCCCTGAAATTCACCCATCCATTTCCAGTTTCAGTGTAGTATGTTATTAAGAATCACAACAGAGCTTCAGAAATAATCAAAAGGCAAATAAGGCCGATCCATGTAGAAAATTCATTCTGATGAGTTAGGACAAGGGCAGAGAAAGGAATCCAAACCACTATGCCGCTGCTTTTCTACAGCACACATATTTGACCAAGATTGCTTCATAAAAGCTCACTAGTCTAGATTTTACCTGGAAATTTGACCCTGCAAATCCCTGCAAATTCCCTGGGGTTTGGGGAGAGAGGGGTCCTAATTCTCTCTATTATTCTATTATGCCACCTCAGTGACACTGAGGCTCCCATAAATTACTCACTGTTTTTATTTTACCCCTGCTGGGCTCCTTGTGAGCTTTCTTGGGTTGGTTATACTCTGAAATATGGAGCATTAATGACCTTTTAGAAAGTGCCAACACATGTCAGAAGGTAGCTACTTGTTTGGCTTGCCATTAAAAAAAAGGGGGTGTTAATAGGCTCCAGAGGGGGTTTCAAGCCTTTATTAAGTGACTGCTATCTTGTAGGGGGATTCAAAGTGGTCAGCCCTTAATCTGGAGAAAGGCAACATTGGAGAACGAGGGACAGAAGGCACTAATAGGGTCCTTTTAGAATTCGAATTACATGTGTGACCTTGTAAAGCCTGATTAACTATTGTGTTTTCATCTCCCCATGTTGACAATTGGTTTGTTAAGTGGCTTCTCTTAATAGCGACATGCGTGTCACTGAGTGGGTGCTGTGGGAAGCCAGGCTTTGTAGTTGCCAGTATGTGACAGATCCTTCCCAGCCAATTTCAGCTCATACATAAAATTATTTGAAAATAGAAACCAAAACCAGGAGGCATTTTTGGTTCTTTTAATAGCCCCATCTCTGCCATTTCTATGGTTATTATACAAAAAATTTTAGAGCATTTTGATGACAAAGATAATAAGATACTGGATTTTTTTTTTTCTTTCTACCTCTCAGAATAGTATTGCAGATAATGTCTGGCCTGATTAACAATTAACTCCAAATAGCTAAGCTACCACACAGCAGCAACACAGGTGAGCTGGCCCTACCTCCGCACACAACTGTTTGGAAGAGGGCGTATCAGATATTCAATAGGCCTTGCCAGCATGTGCCTTCACTTGGGGATAATTCGTGGAAAAAATATGCCCTTCCTCCTTCCACTCATTCTCATCACCCNAAATAGCTAAGCTACCACACAGCAGCAACACAGGTGAGCTGGCCCTACCTCCGCACACAACTGTTTGGAAGAGGGCGTATCAGATATTCAATAGGCCTTGCCAGCATGTGCCTTCACTTGGGGATAATTCGTGGAAAAAATATGCCCTTCCTCCTTCCACTCATTCTCATCACCCAGTCCTCTCAACTTCACCTAGTGATGCATTCAATACTGAACGAGGCTTTCCCACTAACATTCTGAAAGTTTACTTGGAAGTCATTTCACCACTTTGATTCCAGTCCGAACCGGAACCTGAAGCATTAAAATACCCTGGGAAAAGCTAGTCTCCTGCTGTGTCTGGTTGAGACTGGAAGCAGTAACATTAGACATCTTGCCAGAGAGCCTTTTCTCATGACATTTGTAACCCAACTTTGTGACGCCTAAGTACAAAAGAGGGGGACCTGGCTGTAGGAAAGAAATGTGGTACTCCCCCCACAGTCCCAGAGTGAACCGTGACAAGCTGGACTGGCATTTGGTCCCTCTCCTAGAGGCACAACTTCACACACAGGTGAAGTGAGGATAAAATGGACATTAAGGCAGCCTTGCAGAGGGAAAGGAAATATAAAGGGCCTCGGGAAGGTTAGAAGGGAGGTAGGTGGAGGCGCTAAACCAACTAGGCAATGGCAATAGGGAAGGGGGCATTCTGTCTTGTTATTCTTGGTTGGTTGAACATTTAATTGCTTCCCTTCGGAACCAGCTTAAGGGGAAGAAGGAGGTGAGGCTTGCTGAGGGACCCAGAACAGGTTACTTGGCCTCTCTGAACTTTACTTTCCTGAAAAGTCAAATAAAATGTATGTAAAGCTAAAAGTAAGTAAACTACATGAAATATTTGGCACAAAGTCTGGCACATGGTATAGCTTCAGTAAATAGCTATTGCTTTTAATAATAATAATTCTGCTGTACAGGCAGAGTACCGGCTCTCCAGGTCCTAATACATGAACTGTGTGAATGCCACCTAATAAAGACTTTGCAGATACGATTAAAGATCTTAAAATGGGAAGTTCATCCTGGATTATTCAGGTGAACCTTACCTGCAAAAACAAGTGTCTTCCTAAGAAGACAGGGAGGGACATTTGACACAGAAGAGAAGGCCATGTGATGACAGAAGCTGACTGGAGCTATCTGACCATAAGTTGGGGAATGCTGGCAGACCCTGGAAGCCGGAGGAGGCAAGGAGCAAACATTCCCCTACAATCTTCAAACGGAGTACAACCCTGCTGAGTACTTGACTTTGGCCCAATAATACTGATTTCAGATTTCTAAGGCTTCCAAAACTGTGAGAGAACAAACTTCGGATGCTATAAGCCACCAAGTTTCCGGTAATTTGTGATAGCAGCCATAGGAATCTAAGACAGTTGCACTGGAATATTTGCAGTGTTCTCATCAATGAGACCACCCAAATATCAGAAGGGGAACAGATATGGGAAATGATTGGCTGGAAGAGATAATTAATACTTGGAGGAAAGGGGATTATCTCCACAGAGTAATTTGATGAATTCCTAGTTCAAGGACCCCTATCAACTATAAGGCCTGATATATTCAACTATTTTAATTACCTGCAAATTTCAAGTTTCAAAAGTCATCTGAAAACATGCAAATAATTCAGAGAAGAATCTTAACACCTTAGTTTTATGTTTTAAAATATTCATCCCACCAAATATCTATGACTCATACTAAAGACTGAAGATAAAAGGCAAAATAGGACTACATTTCTAAATAAAAGAACACCTAATTAGTTAGAAAATGCCACTTAAAGACTAACACATTAATGCTTAACTATTATGGCAAAGATGACATGTTGTTCCTCAATAGTTGTTATCTCCTCATATGGTAATTGAATTTTCAGCTGAACCCATGGACCTCCAGCTAAAAACTGTATCTCACACCCTTACAGCAAGATGCCCATGTTATTCAATTATGAGTAAAAGAAAGTATGCTGTGAGCAGGAACAGTGTGTACAACCTCCACTTCCTGCCATTAGAGGGAGAGGGCATTTCCCTGGTGCTCCAGCAGTTAAGACTCTGAGCTCCCAATGCAGGGGGTCTGGGTTCGATCCCTGTTCAGGGTACTATGTGCCAAAGGATCCCTGTTCAGATCCCATATGACAAAATTAAGAGTGCTCAATGCCACCATTAAGATTGAAGACCCTACCTGCTCTGACTATGACTTGGTACACCCAAAGAAATAATTTTTTTTTAATTTATAAAAGAAAAAGAGGGGGGATGTGCTGTTGTCCCTTTTCTGTCTTCTGAACGTCTGATTTTAATATAAACATACTGATGAGAGACCTTAGCGAGGCTGGCAAGGGTAAAAACCACGTAATAAATAGATGGAAGAGGTCTAGCTCTGAGACCCTTTGAAGCCACCATAACATCCCTGCATTATTTATGTTCAGATTTACATGAAATAGAGGGAAGAAAAGCAACTTTTATCTTGTTTAAAACATTATTATTCTGGTCTTTTTACAGTGACCAAATATAGATCCAAACAAATAAAGCTATAAATTATCAATGATTCAAATTGGTATGAATCAAACATATCAAATTGATATGATATGCAAACAGGTGTCTAACAAAATAAAAATTAGGCCTACCTGTGAATTAATAACACCAAACTAGAAGCTATTTACTTGCAATTATAACGCGGCATCATAGCAGCGTGGACTGACTTGCTTGGAAGATGGAGAGCAGCATCAGGAAGGAAGTGCCAGGCAGTCCAAGGAAGAACAGAAACCAAAATCTGTGAGATCTCAAACACGTTATGGCCTGTGATGTTAAAGGACATCAGAAGACTCAGAAGGGTGTCCTGGAAGGTGCACAAGACTTGAGACCAGGCCTGTAACCTTGAACAAGTCAATCAGTTTCTCTGAGCCTCAGTGACCTTATCTATAAAATGGAGAAAATACAATCTGCACTGCCCAGCACACAGGAAGAAGGGGAAATGGTAAAGGCTTGCATAAGCTGTTACTGATGGCAGGGCTCTAAAGCTAGGAGCCTAGGAGCTCGATTTTTTCCCCAAGTTATGTTTTTTGTTTGACCTGCATATTGTTTCAACATTTTTAATTTGTTGCCAACATTTGAAATCAAGGGATTTCACATACAAGTAGATTCTCTCTCTTTCTGGAGAAATCTAAGTGTTGGATAACACTGGGTCGTCACTGCTGCTTTGCAAAAGTCAGCCTATACTGAGCGTTTATTTACTCATTCCTTCAACTAATATTTATCCGTGAAGGACCATGGGGCAGGCACTGTTCTAGGCACTAAATGGACAGGAGTGAAAA
>SJYA01002830.1:109581-180188 GCA_006410615.1 Neotragus moschatus
AGATCCGACCCCAGCCTACCTGTACACTGCTCTGGCCTCATCAGATCGCCCCTCCCAAGACACTAACATGTTCTATCTTTTGTCTTTTAAAACACTCCCTAACTTCACAATCATCCTATACATCTCTTTACAGAAAAAAGGCCTTTACCGTTGTTCTATACCTCTTCTCCTCCCAGTCTCTCCTGACCAATTCTAAAGTCTCCTTACCCAGTGCTCTACTGGACCATCTCTGTCAGTGACACGAACAGCTTCCATGTGGTCCAGTTCAATAGTTATTTCTTCGCACGCGTCTTATTTATCATTTCATTTGATATCCTTGATTACACCCTGAATCTTGAAACACTTTCTTCTCGTGGCTTTTGGAACATTTTCTTTCAATTCTATTTCTACTTACTTACCATTCTTCCTCACTCTCCTTTGCTAGTTTTCCCTATCTTCCTAACCTCTAGACTAAATGTTTGAGGGCCCAGGTACTTATTCCTCTGACCTCTTCTTTCTCTGTGCCTAGATGATCAATTCATTTTCATGTCTAAAAAAAGAGCAAATATCTCCAAATTTATACTTCCACAACTAACTTGCTACTCATTATTGCTACCTGGACATGAGTATCTCAAATTTAACTTATATAAACCTGAACTTCTCCATGCACCCAATGTCATCAGCCTTCTTCTCCTTGTTCTTAAATATTTGTATCATCTATTGACATTGGTCCTTGAGCAAGTCCTGTTGGCTTTACCTTCAAAATACACCTGGAATCAGACATTTCTCCCTGCCTTTGTAGCTACTGTCGCCCCAGATCAAGACACCATCACCTCTCACCCGTGTCACCAAGATATTCTCCTAACAGTTCTCCCTACTTCTCCCTTAATCTCAGTCATCTATTATCCATACAACATTAATGATACTTTTTAAACAAGTCAGGTTATGTCACTAATGTCCTCAAAACACTCCAATCTCATTCACTATAAAATCCATAGTTCTACTCATTGCTCAAAATTGTCCCCTGCTTATTGTCTGGCCTCTCCTCCTGCCTTCCTTTCCCTTACTCAATACTGTCCTGCCATACCGGCCTCTTGGTTCTTCCTAGGACCCCTCCAGTCCACTCCCACCTTAGGGTCTTTGCACCTGTTCTTCATTCTGCCTGGCCCACCATCCCCCTACAGCCACCTGATCAGTGAAAAGTGAAAGTGAAGTCACTCAGTTGTGTCCAACTCTTTGCAGTCCCATTGACTGTAGCCCACCAGGCTCCGCCATCCATAGGATTTTCCAGGCAAGAATACTGGAGTGGGTTGCCATTTCCTCTTCCAGGGAATCTTCCTGACCCAGGGATCAAACCTGGGTCTCTTGCATTGCAGGCAGGCTCTTTACTGTCTGAGCCACAAGGGAAGCTACATTATCAGTACCCTTTCATTTTCTTCAGGTCTCTGCTCTGGTGTCATCAGAGAGACTTTCCTTCACCACCTTAAAAAAACAGCATTTCTTTCACTTCCTACCTTCTTTACTCGACTTTACAGTCTCCATAGCACTCATCACTTCACACTTTTCTGTTTATTGTCTCTCCTGTCTAAAAGTGCAAGCTCTATGAGAGCTGGAATTCCATGTGTTCTATTCATTGCTACCATTCTTTGCACCATTAACAGAGTCTAACCCAGAGTCAGTAAGCATTTGTTGAATCAATCTCATGAAAAGAGAGAAGGCCTGGAGATATTGATTTTAGCCTTAAATATGTAAGTGCAACAAGGGAGAAGAAGTTTACAGAGAAGAAGACTGAGGATAAAAACATTGAAACCTTTGAGAGGGTGCAAAAAATAGTTACTAAAATACTGCAAAGCTATGTCACACTTATGTTCCATGTCATGCTTCTATGCCAACATTCTCCTAGGAGAGGAGGTGGCCCCTATTAAAATAATTGTGTGGGGAGAAAAAGTCATGGGAATATCCAGTCCTTCTGTATATACCATATGGCATATGCTACAGTGGGGGTCAGCTCACCAAAACTAAAAGAGAGAAGGCAGGGAGTGGAGAAGGACTAGTTTCAAAGAAAGCACTTGTGTGCTTTGTTAAAAATTTAAGCAAAGAAACCATTTAACTCTTAGGGGTAAAGAATCTCTACAAAAGCATGTCTGTTGTCAGAGTCTGAAGAAGAGGTGCTCAGAAGATAAAGTATATTTATAGAGATTTTTTTAAAGGGAGGAAACAAATGCAGAAAGAACTCATGAAAACTTGAGAAGTCTGAGTTTATCAGACATTTTGTTGGCTCTGATGGTCAAAGAGGAACACCAAATGTATGTTTATTTACATTATGTAAATAAATTTTACTTTTACAAATCCCCACAGATCTAATGAGAAGTACTTCAAATCAATGTCTCCACAAACGTTTGGATTGAAGCCTTCTGATGACCATTTTATACCTCCAATCCTATTATTATGATGTATTTTCAAATTCTTTATTCTGCTAAATCCAACACTGTGTTACTATTAAACAAAACTTAGTTCCAACTCAAATTTCCTTCAGATGTATTTGCTGACTGTTTAAATTTCCCATCCAGAGTCTGCTGATAGTAAAAAGTTAGGAAAGAAAGCATCACTCATTCAGAGCAACAGTTTCCAGGGATTTAGAATAAGAGGAATTTGGGGATAGGGGATAACGTGATTTAGAAGCTAAAACGTTAACCAAACTTCTGCCATCCAATGAGGGTTAGTCATGAAATGAATTAGGAAAGTCTTCCTGTATACTGAAAACCATGAAACTGGCAAAAAATCATTTTTAAAGAACTGGGAGGCAAGCTGGGAGGAAAATCATTTGAACTCTGGCATCAGGAGGGAAGCAAAAAAAAATTACAGTCAGAGCTGAATTCACTTCAGTAATACTCTGTATATTCTTGCTAACTCACGTGGTGAAACAGGGCAAAGGCTGGATCCGGTTCATCGTCACACCACCTAAGCGTGGAGACAGCCATTGAAGATGAGGGTCCAGCACTGGGATCCCTCCCCGAGTGCTTACTGCAAAGAGTGTGCAAATCATATACACGCAGGGCTTTCCATAACACATCTAGGCAAAGAACGCCTACTCTCTCCCTGAAGTATTTATTTGTAAACATTTTGCAAAATCTTAGACATGTCTGTGTATATACATGGCAGAACTGAAGTAACAGAGGACTGGGATCTTTCTTCCAGAGAAGTCAATGGCAGCCCACTCCAATACTCTTGCCTGGAAAATCCCAGGGACCGGGGAGCCTGGTGGGCTGCCGTCTATGGGGTCACACAGAGTCGGACATGACTGAAATGACTTAGCAACAGCAGCAACAGGAATCTTTCTTCACTTAAGCATACCATTGTAGTTTTACTTGCACCTGGAAATTCTGGTTTTGCAGGCTGCTCCTGGGATGATCAAATATGTCAGTATGTCCATCTGTATCTTGGAATCATCCACAGAGACTACTATANTGACTGAAATGACTTAGCAACAGCAGCAACAGGAATCTTTCTTCACTTAAGCATACCATTGTAGTTTTACTTGCACCTGGAAATTCTGGTTTTGCAGGCTGCTCCTGGGATGATCAAATATGTCAGTATGTCCATCTGTATCTTGGAATCATCCACAGAGACTACTATATAAGTATAACTGAATTTTTATGTACTTCCAAGTGGATGATATAATTCCACCTTTCCTTCCTCCCTTCTCTGTCAAAGAAATACATTTTTAAAAGGAATGTCTCTTCAGGAAGGTGGAAAGGGAAAGAAGTTAAACTAGTTTATCTGATTTTCTATGAAACAAAGCTGGGCTCTTGTGAGTTTTAGGGGGAAATGAAGAGTAGTAATTATCTGTGTGTTTTAGTTATCCACACTATTCCTATTCCTTGTTATGGATAAGGCTTAGTCGGTGATTTGCTGAACAAAATGGGGGATATAAGAAAATGAGTTTATTCAAATTAATTTCTGCAAATTCTCATCCTTTGATCTAGTGGCTTACCTACTGAAGCAAAATTTAGCAAATCTCTCTCCCAAATGATCCAACATCAGAATGAGGGTAAGGCTGCCAAGCCTGATATATATGTGCCATTTCCATACAGTTTCCTGAAAACAGACCGAATTCTCCTGAGACCAAGACATTCCATAGCTAAAGAATACTCCCTCATGTGATGAATTTGGCATCCCTCTCACACTGAAGTACCCCCAGAGACTTCAAGATCTCGTGGAACACAGACTAGAGAGCCGTGAGAAGCAAAGTCGTGTGCAGTATCTATGACCAAAATGAACCTTTGGTGGGTAAAGGCTTCATGTTTCATTCCTCGGATTACACCTTGGCGGGCCCTATGCCAGCTACTTAGGACAGGCTGGACCACTTCCTCTCAAAAGCTATTTATCCAAAAGTTGTCTTCTGCTTAAGACTCAACTTCACTGCATGCAGCAGGGTAATACCTATCTGACTGTGGTTCTGGTCAACTTGTTGAAGGGGGACTTTTCTTCCCCGTCTCATAATGACTATGAAGAGAGCAGGAAAGTAGTTTAATATAGAGTTACTCTTTAGAATCATCCCAGAGGCTGGTCAAAACGATCACTCCTAGTACGAGACTTACTTCAGCAGTCTCTGAGCAAGAGGGGAGCCTTGGAATTTGGGTATTTAACCCTCACCTGAGGAGATACTGATGACCAGGCAAGTCTGGGGAAGCCCAGGAAATGGAAAGCCCGTGGAACATCAGTGGGGAGAGGCGCCCTTCATCTCTCCCTCTGCAGGGGTGGCCTCCTCCGCGCCTACTCTCTGGCCTATGAAACAGTGACAAGGCCAACTGCCTCCTCTCTTCCCGTCTCACTGGGATGCTGCGTAGGCCACAGAAAGTGAGTGTTGGTCACTCAGTAGTGCTCGACTCTTTGCCAGACGGGGCGGAGGGCGAGCAANGCCCTTCATCTCTCCCTCTGCAGGGGTGGCCTCCTCCGCGCCTACTCTCTGGCCTATGAAACAGTGACAAGGCCAACTGCCTCCTCTCTTCCCGTCTCACTGGGATGCTGCGTAGGCCACAGAAAGTGAGTGTTGGTCACTCAGTAGTGCTCGACTCTTTGCCAGACGGGGCGGAGGGCGAGCAACGATGAGTGTGGATCCAGCAAATCCGTGGACAAGCTAATGATGCAGACTTGCTTGGCCTGAACACTCTTGACCCCCCTCCTTCCTCTCAAGTTCCCCCGCTGAGAAAATGCTCATTCTTAAGAAATCGAGAGTATGGTGTCATCAGCCATCCAGAGTGACTTCAGGGATCAGCTTTACCTTTTCAAAAAACATGGTTAAAAAAGAGAGAGAACCAGACAGTCAAGGTAGTTTTCCTTTTCCTTCCTTTTTTCTGGTCTGCATTTTACAGCTGTGGTTTGTTATTTTAGAAAGCAAAAGTTGGTCAAATGAAAATAAAGAATGACTGTTTTCTCCCATGCAGCTTCAGGGCTGACAGAAAAGCTCTCTCAGGATGAGTGAGGCCCCTCACTTCATTCAAGTCCAGTTTCTCATTTAGACAGCTCACGTGTGAGTATCCGAATATTCACGACATGGGGGTGTGCTATGTTAACTTTTTACCTGTATCTACCATAGTATCTGCCCCAGGGCTGGGCACATAGGAAGANTATAATTTTTCTTGTGGGAAAA
Source organism: Neotragus moschatus (assembly GCA_006410615.1). Taxonomy (NCBI): domain Eukaryota; kingdom Metazoa; phylum Chordata; class Mammalia; order Artiodactyla; family Bovidae; genus Neotragus; species Neotragus moschatus. The sequence goes on from SJYA01002830.1 coordinate 115,214, forward strand.
AAATGACAAAGGTGTGCAACCTTTACGAATAGACATTTGAGAGTATGTTATGTGCAGGTCACTATAAATGTGTACTTTACTAGGATTCTCTGATTTCTGATTCATAACAACTCTGTGAGGTTGGAAGAAATGTATTCAGTGCACAAATAAGACACCTGAAGATAGAGATGTTAAGTAACTTGTCCAAGGTCACACAGCTGGTGAATGACAAATCTAGACCAAGTCTATCCGACTCTAAACTCAGGGCCCTTCATCTCTTCTTATAAGCCTTCAAATATGTGTGTTAAAATTAATAGAGTTACAGTTCTGCTCTAGTTCAAAGACTAGTCTTTTTTTCTACTGTGTTGTTTAGATCTTAGCTGCTGGAGTGCATGCATCATGCCAGGCACAAGCTGCAGGCAGCATTCTAAAGGAAAAAATCCCCTCCCCTTTGACAGGCAAACATTTCTCCAGGAAACCCAAGCCTACCACGGGTGAAATGTCCCACGTGCACCAGACATTTTTAAGCACTTTGTGCTGAGATGCTTTAGAATGTTTACTATGGGCTTCCCTGGTGGCTTAATGGTAAAGAATCCACCTGCCAATGCAAGAGATATGTGTTCGATCCTCGATCTGGAAAGATCCCACATGCTGTGGAGTCACAAGCATTGAGCCTGTGCGCTAGAGCTCAGGAGTTGCTGAAGCCTGCAAGCCCTAGGGCCCATGCTCTGCAACAAGAGAGGGCACCCACAACGAGAAGCCAACACGCGGCCACTCGAGTAGCCCCCACTCACCACAACTAGAGAAAGCCCAAGCACAGCAACAAGTAAATAAGTAAATTAAATGATTTTTAAAAAGAAAAGAAAAAAGACCCGACACAGCCAAATAAATAAACAAATATATATATATTTTAAGATAAAGAATGTTTACTCCATTGGTCACTGTGATAAGCATTTTACAAGGATGGACTAATTTCAGCTCCACAACAACTTTATGAGGTTTGAACACCTATCTCTAGTCCATGACAGATACTAATAACAGGTAATAGTATTATTGCTATTTCCAGGCTACATTAAGGGAAAGCGAGACACACAGCTGCTTAGAAACGTATACAAGTAACAGTGGAGCCGGTATTTGAACACAGCAGTGTAACTCCAGAATCTATGTTCTGAATGACCACGTTTTTCCACAAGATATTACCAAACAGCAAAGCCAGTACTCCAGACTGAAAATACCGCTGAAGTTGTGAGTTTAAATTAAGCAGGGACTTGGTCAGAAAGAGGGCAGAAAATTCAAGAAGGAAGAATTCTTTGGTAATTCATAAGTGGGGTCATCAGTTCTTTGCACCTTTATTTGTGCTTCTGGCTTAGGTGGCAAGGAGGACAATAAAAAGCTTTCACAGAATACAAGGGGAAACGTCTAAGTGTCATTCAATGTGAGTCTGAGAAGCAGCCAAGAAAGAATACAAGCACCATTGCTTGCTGTTATTATGATAGTGCTTTCAGATGGATTAAGCACTTAATGTTGCACATCCTCTCAACACTGCACATGACCTAAAGTAAAAGCAGAGCTACATTTAGGGAGCTTCTGTTGCACAAGCTTTCTGGGTGAATCTCCCATTTGACCTCTGCAGCCTCTCTCCTCCACTTCCTCCTTTCCCCTTCCTGCAAAAAGTCACCTATATTCCTTAAAATGACTTGCCTGTCATCAGATATTAAAAACTTAGATTCCAGGTTTCCGAGATCATCGTGCAAAGGACCTTTCCCCTTCCACTCAGCTGCCCCCAGAACATGCCCGTCTTGACCCTCAAGAGAATGTTCTTTCCCTTTCGTAGCCCTGAACAAAGGCAGGGGTTGCTTAAACAGTAACATAAGAGCATTTAGGAAAACAACTCTACTAACTAGAGAACATCTTGTTTAGTACTTAACACTACACGATGAAGGCTTCATCCTAGAGTTCGCTGGGTCTACTTTCTGCCCCATTTCCATCTGTTACTTGCCAGTGTTACTGACAGCAACTCAGATGTCTAAGTGCTCATCCAGGGCTCCTAGATTACAGTCCGTCTGTTAGCCCATGAGTTTTGATCAGTCACTCACAGACACCATTTCTTTGATGCCTACAAAAGAGTTTCATCAGTTGATCATATGCAACATGCAAAACAAGCTCCATTTAAAAAAAAAGGGGGGGGGGAAGTAAATTGCCCTATCTCTCCCTTCCAGTGGCATCTGGGGATACATGTTCCCCAGTACTGTGTCACTATGACCCCTCCCGAAAATACTGTGTCTAAATTATATTTCCTTTATGCAATGTTTACTTGTGTATAGATTTATAGATCTATACATTTCTCTATAGATCATTATGCAAGATACACACAGAGAGAACTGGAAGACTAGTCATGAAAATGTTTACCATGTGTTCAATGTGGTTATTTTTAGATGGTGGGATTATGAATGATTTTTAAAGTTCATTTTGTATAACAGTATTTTCTAAATTTTCTACTTATCATCTCTTATTCAACAAACTAAAACTCCTTCTAAAGTATAAATTAAATACCAAGTCTCTCATATGTTTCAAAGAATGGTATAAAAATGAACAGAGAAATTAAGACAGTTCCCCAGGTCAATTCACAACCTTGATATATTAGAAAGCCAAGTCAAAAGTAGTCTAGTCTTGGTGGAATCCAACCACTTCCTGCTCTTTTCCCATCAATGTATGAATCTCTGAGAAGTTCATCTAACTGTGCAGTTCCATAGGTAACCACTACTCACGTGGTATTTCACTTTAAATTTTATTTAGAAAGTGAAAGTCACTTCGTTGTGTCTGACTCTTTGTGACCCCCCATGGACTACACAGTCCATGGAATTCTCCAGGCCAGAATACTGGAGTGGGTAGCCATTCCCTTCTTCCCAACCTAGGGATTGAACCCAGATCTCCTGCACTGCAGGCAGATTCTCTACCAGCTAAGCCACCAGGGAAGCCCTAAATTTTATTTAAACATAATTCAAACTAAATTCCTCAGTCACACAAGCTACCTTTCAAGTTTTCAAGAGCCCTGTGTATTAGATGGCAGAGAAATAGAAAATTCCATCACTGCAGAAAGATTTACTTGCACTGACCTAGCAGCTCAGCTGATAAGTGAACACGGTGTCCCCGTCAGCCATGAGCGAACCTGCAGAGCGAAGGCCTTCACAGGTTCATGGGAAATAGGACAACAGGACTCTATTTACTCCTATTTCTGCCTCACGCTGCATCTGGTTCAGAGAGAATGACTAGGAGTGTGTGTCAAAGACCCCGATCGGAAGAGTCTCTGGGAGTCATATAACCTGAGTAAACAATGGGAGTTATGGATGTTGCAGGGGAAGCAGAGAGCAACAACCAGCGCCGGAGGGCAAATGGTCTTCTGAGCGGTTTAGACACTTGTCAGAGGTGCACAACAGTGGTTGCCTATCTCTACCCACGTCTGCACACGCAAACAGTATTTTGCAACCATCAGGAATAGCACAAAGCACTGGCGATGCACTTAAGCGCCAGACACAGAAACATCTTCAGTGGTTGCTACACCACACATTTAAGAAAAGTATAGCTCTCTGAGCTTAGAGGAGGCCACACTTTGAATTTAGTAACTGGAACTCTGCTTACTGGATATATCTTTAACTTGTCACTTAGCTTCTTACTTCACAGAATGTCATTCTGGGACCAGCAACATCAGCATCCACTGGAAATTTCTCAGAAATGCAGAATATCATGCCCAACTCCAGACCTCCTGAGTCAGAAACTTCCTTTAATAAGCTCCCTCAGGTGATCTGTGTGCACATCGAGGACTGAAGGTCCCTGATTTCTCTCCTCACTCTACTTTCAATTTCTAGAATGTCATGGGGACAGATACTTCAACCAAACTTTGTGCACTATCCAGACTTGGAAAATACCATGGAGTTTAAGAAACACTTATTGATAACTGAAAACCTGAGAACTGGCTTTCAAAATAGAGAATCCAGTGCACTTTAAATGTGTTGTCAAAAATACACTTAAGAAATCACATGAGCATTTTACTGTTTCCCTTTGATTTAAAATACAAAAAGTAGAGATTATCACATAGTGATACTAATAGACAAATAATAAGCCATGCAAGATTCCTTTGTTCCTTACATTGCTTTCTATGAGGGCAATCATTTTTAAAAGCTTTTATTGGATAGCTTGAACAGAATCATGCCCTAATTATAGTCTTCTTTTTATTTGCCACTGAGAGGAAATGCACCAGATGAAGCTGTTTGAGACTCTATGGTTTCTTCGGCTGTATTAAATGTTTCTAACTGCTGACTTTTATCGTTCTTAACAAGTCAAGACCAGACTGAATGTCTTTGAGGATAATTGTTTTTATTCATTTCCCTTCTGTATTGCTAAAATGGAGGCGGTATGTAAATTAGGGAAAGAGATTCGGATTCAGAACTGCCCCAGACCGCTGCTGGTTCTCAGAAGGAGGCAAAGCCAAATCTCCAGTTAGATCACTGCATAGCTCTGTGATCAGGGGTCCTCCTGCAAAATGGACAAAATCTGTTCATTCTTTAAGGTGGCCTCCATGCCACTATTAACCTGACTCGTGCACAGAATCCACTTTTTTTAAAATTTGGGCTGATTATATCAATGCTCCCAACATGATGTTCTTACCCATGTCCTTGACAATGGAATGAGTAGGCTTGAAATGATGAAGTGAAGTCGCTCAGTCGTGTCCGACTCTTTGTGACACCATGGACTGTAGCCTACCAGGCTCCTCCCATGGGATTTTCCAGGCAAGAGTACTGAAGTGGGTTGCCATTTCCTTCTTCAGAGGATCTTCCCCACCTGGGGATCGAATCTGGGCCTCCTGTATTGTAGACAGATGCTTTACCTTCTGAGACACCAGGGAAGCCAACGAGTAGGCTTATGTCATGGAAATTACTGAAGGCTGGAGCTCAGATTTTCTGGACCCTGGTCTCAGTTCTACCATGTATTTGCCGTGTGACTGTGGGATAAAGAAATAAGGCCACGGTTCTCAAATCAAAGTGATTCCTTCCCCCCTGAACATGTTGTAATGTCTGGAGACATATTTGATTGCCACAACTTGGAGGTGCTACTGGTATTCTAGTGCATAATGGTGCTAAAATCTATAATGCACAAGGTCGTCCCCACAACAAAGAACTATCTGGCTTAAAATACCAGTAGTGCAAGGTAGAGAAACCCCAGACATAAAGAATCTATAATTGTGGCCACCATTCAGCACTGATGCAGTCAAACAAAAACCACAGCTCACAAAAATGCCATAAACTATAAACTACAGAATCCTCAAGTGAATAAACATGGATCCCCTGGTTCTTACTTCAAGCTCAGGACTGTTTCCGGTTCTGCAGAAAAACACAAAAGTATAAGGCATGGTCTTTTGCTTATTCCTTCAGAAACTGGAAATTAGAATAAAGCATCAAGGTCTAATAGGATAATTCCTCATTGATCCATTCCAGTAATTTTTTGCTGCCTCTCGACATGGTGCCCAGTCTAATTACAGGATGACTCCCCATCCCCCTGGGATGCCACTTTTCATTCTCATTCACTTCCTTGTACTGAAGGAACAGCAATTTCCCACTGAATGGTTATTAGCCTTTTTCCCTTTAAGAGACTAAGAAGGAAGAAAAGTCCACAGGATAATTTTTAAAGTTGTTGCTCCAGTTTTTCTCCAACTTTAGAAATCTCTGTTGGCTTTTAATTAAGAACTTGCATTTAGACTGTGAGATGAACCAGATTTGAAGGACTGTTTTTTCTCTCCTATAATGAAATGGCACTCGTTTCCCTAGGAGGGGTTTTCCCCAGATTCTCATTGTTCTACTAAAGATGATTTACATGGGCATCTGTGGAGATAGCTGACTCTCTGATTGGAGAGAGGGGCCAGGGTAGACACACGATGGCTTCCCTCTGAGAAACTAGGAAATAAACACCCTGGGGATGCTGAGCTAAAATCCTCACGAACTCCAGCATGGGATGGCTTGGAGGTGGGGTCAGTCAGAGTCCCAAAGAGTGGCAGCAGGGGCTCTATGATATAAGTTCCAGAAATCTGCTGTGAATGTGGCTGAATCCGGCAGCTGTCTCAGGCACCTACATGCCCATGTCAGCCTACCTCCTCTCCTCATTCAGCCTTGAGGATCAGGCATATTCAGAAGGACTCAGCTGCTATGATTAGCCACACACCCAATTCCTGGGCACCCATGTGACCAGGCTTTTAGATCCAAATTCTTTTCTCTGAGCCATTTGGCTAAGTATCAAGGTAAAATGATGATTTCCTTTATAGAATTTAATAGAAGGAAGTACTGTATTATGAGGACAAGGTATCTGAATATCCCTAAAATAACTCCCTCAAAGCTATTTAATAATTACAAAAGGAAAAGAGTGGATAAACCTGACAGACATTACTTGAATGAAGTGCTCAAAGTCAGCATCACCAATAATAAGACATATCAATATCTTGTGCCCTTCCTATGATGAACAGGGAAGGGCACTGCTTCCTTCCAGTAGTATTCCTGACCACAAGTATTTAACCTCAGTCTATGCAAGAGTAAATCATCAGACAAACTCAGACTCAGGGAGCTCCTATGAAATAATCAATACTCTTCAAAAGTGTCAAGTTTGTGGAAGACAAAGGAAGACTGAGGAACTCTCACAGATCAGAGGAGACAAAGAAACTATGACTACTTCTAAACACAACATGGAATCCAGGACAGGATCCCAGACCAGAGAAAAAGGACATTGTGGGAAGGTAGTGAAACATAAACAAGGTCTGTAAATAAGCTAAGAGCTTTGTATCGTACCACTGCTACTCTCCTAGTTTTCTTAACTGTCCTATGGTTATAGGATTACAATGTTAATGCTAAGAGAGGCAGCATGAGGGTACACAAGAACTCTGTACTATTTTTGCAGCTTTCTCTAAGTATAAAATTATTTAAAACAAAAATTTTAAAGTAATAGAAAACTGCCTACAAATAATCTTGGATCAATATAAGCAAAGGAGAGGCATAAGTTGATGGCCCATGTAAATCATCTTTAGTAGAACAATGAGAATCTGGGGAAGTTTATTAACCGACTCAGTGGACATGAATTTGAGCACACTCCTGGAGATAGCGGAGGAGAGGAGCCTAACATGCTGCAGTCCATGCAGTCACAAAAAGTTGCATACAACTTAGTGACTGAGCAACAACGACAAACAAATCAGACTTTCTAGAAAGGTAGGAAATAATAATGTAAATACATATGTGTGTGTGTGTGTATATATATATATATATATATAGTGTAAATGAGACTTATCCATGCTAGAGTAACCAAAACTGATGCAGGAATTTATTTCTAAGTCAGAACACTGAGATTTTTAAAATTTTATCTCAGAATGAAACAACCCACTGAGAAACTCTCTTTCTAAATCCAAGTAAGTTTTGTTTTGTTTTGGTTTGGTTTTGCCTCTCAAACAAGCCGTTTGCCTCTATAATCACAAGCTAATGCAGAAAAATCTTAGATAAGGCAAAGCCCAGAGAAGGGTCCGGTGCCCTGAAGGCTTCAGGAAGGCTCCCACATTCTGATTACCCAATATCTCACAACTGCCAAGACACATACCCACCCTGTCTAGAATATCAGTGTTTAGATACGATTACAAACAAACTGTGGTCTTGTGGGCAGTTCAGTTCAGTTCAGTCGCTCAGTTGTGTCCGACTCTTTGCAGCCCCATGAACCACAGCATGCCAGGCCTCCCTGTCCATCACCAACTCCCAGAGTCCACCCAAACCCATGTACATCNTAAAGTAATTAGCCTCCAATGAAAATAAATAAATTTATATTAAAAAGGACATATTGTTGAACATTTCATTTTGCAGCAGAGTTATGTAAATTAAAAATGATGGTGTGTTTATGCCTATGCACAACTACATATGTCTGTGTATTTGTGTATGTGTGTTAGGAAGCACTCAAATTATTCAAGCTCTCAACAGTCATTTTGTGCATCTTTGCCCAAAAACCACATTAGAGATATCTCACAGAGAGCTTGAAATCAGCCATTGTGGAAATATTTACACCACAAAAATCAGATTTTGCTACAAATCAGAACTTTTTTCCCAGAAAGCTGGTTGTGACCCATTTATCAATATACTAGTTGATAAAACTATACATATATTCCTTGAAAGAAAATGTAGCCTTGACAACTACATGTCAAGTTATTGAAAGCATGAAAGGTAAAGATTCTATTTTCAGTTGTTTACTGTTGATGCTTTAAGAACTTTATTTGTTTTCACAGACATTTAAATTGGTTGGTTATTTTTAGTTTTGAGAAGAAATCAAGGCTTTTTGGTATTATTGACATCTTACTATATAGTTAATAAGATATGTAGGAAGAGGAAAAATACATATTAGCTGTTCAGATTTGCCAAGCAATACTTCAGTATGACGTGAGCAGAAAACCAAGGTCCTAGTTCTATGACTTGCTGTGTGATGAGACACACAACATATGACAGCCATATCTCATATTCCATGTGAAGTCCTAAAGAGCTGAAAAACAATTTTTAATGTTTTTTAAATTAACTTGAGAGGTCTCATGCTATAGAAACAGAGTAAAAATATAGTACCACATGACAAGAGCCCAGAAGTTTCAGACCTAACTTCATGAAGTATATATAATATTTACAAGTCCTATATATATTATTGCCAATTACTTTTGCTCTTACAAAATCCTTCTTAAATAAATGTGGTTCTCCTGTGAGTGACTTCAGTCAGATTTTTCATGGTTAAAAGGGGGCTCTTTGACACAGTAACCAAAAGCATTGCTGGTGTATTATATGTGATAATCAGATAGTTCCCCCAGCTCTCATATATCCACCTTATAAAATGGAATACAAGTCTTACTAAATCTTTATTAAAAGAGAACAAAGGTCAGTTGGCATAATACCAGTGAGAGTTTTAAAACTGATAATATAAAGTGGTTTGGTTTTACACACCCGGACTATGTATGTAGGCACTACTCTTTTCTGAAAACAGCTTTATCAAGATGTAGTTCACATAGTGTATGTACACGTCATTCATTTCAAGTGTACAATTCCATAGCTTTTAGTTATTCCCAGAGTTGTGTACTCATCACCACACTTGGTCTTAGAACATTTTTCATTATCCTCTCAAAACACTCTACTCCTTAGTGATCACCTTCTGGTCCTCTAATTCGACTCCTAGATGGGGCAACCACTATTTAACTTTCTTATTCTAAACATGTGCCTGCTGCCGCTGCTAAGTCACTTCAGTCATGTCCGACTCTGTGCTTAGTCTGTATACTTAATATAAATGGAATCATACAATAGGTGGTGTACTGTGATTGGCTTCTTTCATTTAACACAAGATTTTCAAGGTTCATCCATGGTATAGCATGTATCAGTACTAAACTTCTTTATACAGAAGAAGAGTATTCCATTTTATAGATATATCACGTTTTGTGTATACACTCATCAGTCAATGGACATTATCTTGTTTCTATTTCTTGGTTCTTATGACTAAAACTGCTATGAATATTCTCTAGAAGTTTTTTGTGGACATATGTTTTCACATTTCTTTGGGCACATACTTGGGAGTAGAATTGCTGGGTCATATGATAACTGTTTAACCATTTGCAGAACTACCAGATTGTTTTCTAAAGCAGCTGCACCCCTTTACATTCCCATCTCAAGCAACGTTCTTTACCCAGCCTAATGCCTAGGAAAATGTATACTACAGAATCCCACTTAAACAATCCAGTCAATTAATATTTTCATTCCTTTATTTTGCCCAGTTACATGTAAGTTTCTCATGAGTNCAGAACTACCAGATTGTTTTCTAAAGCAGCTGCACCCCTTTACATTCCCATCTCAAGCAACGTTCTTTACCCAGCCTAATGCCTAGGAAAATGTATACTACAGAATCCCACTTAAACAATCCAGTCAATTAATATTTTCATTCCTTTATTTTGCCCAGTTACATGTAAGTTTCTCATAAGTGACGGTATTAATAGAATATAGCCAAGTCAGCTACCATGCAACTAGCACGATTATTCTATTCTAGTACTTTTGGCTTGCTGGTCTTTGAAATACCTGATTTTTTTTGTTAGGCTCTTTTTCTTTTAAATTTATTTATTTTAATTGGAGTCTAATTACTTTACAATATTGTGGTGGTTTTGCTGTACATTTTTAAAGCAGTTCTTAAGTTACAATTAAGAAATGTTTTGGTGGTAAATTACTACAAAGTTAGATGTTACTAACACATACAAAATGGCTACAGCTAGGCCAATGGACCTCATTTTAATAGGTTCTAGCCTGAATGCATTTAAAGGACAAAAAACACTAGTTCCCGTTATTTATAGAACCACAGCCAATTAAACCTTCATAATGTTAGGCTCTTCTGATCTGGTTTCAGTGAATGAGTCTGAGAAGGTCATACTTTAAGAGATAGACCAACAAATCAAAACTCACATTAAACAGAAAAATTCCTTTGATATACCAACGTTCTCTACTTTTGTTGTAGAAAATGTCAGAGCTACAGTTACGACAATGTGTTTCCGTGAAGTGGCAGCATCTCACATCATCTTGCTAGTCCGTTCAATTATTTACTTTCCCCACATACACATACCACAATAGCAGTTATTCAGGGGAAAATGATAAGAACAAGTTACCAAAAAATAAATTCCAAAAAAGTCTACAGAAAAAGAGAACTTTTATTTTCTCTTGGAAAAGCCAGATTTGTCTGTTCATATTTGCTTTCTTCAAATATCTCAGGGCCAAAGGGAATGGTTAGTTTATAGACAGTAAAGCTGAACTCCCTAGGACTTTACTGAGGCCACTTTACAACTACATTTGTCTTCATCTGTCTTAACCTCCCTAGTAGACTGAAGCTCCGTGAGTACTTGGTTTTCTCTTCTTATAACCTTCCCAAAATGACTTGCATCCAATGAGAGTTTCATAAGTGATTTATAAATAAAATAATTGATATGGTCAAGAGGAATATGATAATACCAAAAACATAAGTCCTTTTTAGTTTGCATCAAGGGTGACATCGCTGCCCATTTGAAAGGTGTTCTTAGTACAGGACACCAATCCTGCTTCCGTCAGAAGCTCACCTCACGTCTCTGAAATTGTGTCATCTTCAGATGAGGTCACCTTCACATCATCCCCACACAGCACTGCCAAATTAGGATACCAAAGCAAGATATGAGGAGCATAGGTACCACTGAATTGACAGGAGACAATTTGAGTGGAATCAAAGCAAAATCTTCATGTATCATTTATTCAATTTCTTGATACCAACATAATTACATATCAAAATTTATGGCAATGTTTCAGTGGCCAGGAATGTTAAAAAAAAATCTCTTCCTGTTTAGAAACCTATCTCTTACAAGAGTTGGATAAATACAGGTCACAGAAGTACTTTTCCTAATGCCTTAGCTAGCCATAAAGTGCCACTTTCACTGATTCTCTCTAATATAACAGAATCCTTGAACAATGCAGAGGGGTAAGGAATCAAACCCAATACTGATCTTCCTAATTAATTCCAGAAGCATTCTTTGTACCTGCCTTCAATCTTGTTTAAACATGGATGTCCTATACAATGATTCCTACCACAGGTATGGTAAAGCTCCTCACAAATACATACTAATCACCATGATATGAGCTCTAGCCAAGGATGCTATCTTTACCTCTAATAGGCAGATAAATTCCCTGTTTCAGCAGTGGGTACCTGAAAGTGGCTTTCCTGGTGGCTCAGATGGTAAAGAATCCACCTTTAATGCAGGAAACCAAGGTTCAAGCCTCTAGGAAGATCCTCTGGAGAAGGGAATGGCTACCCAACTCCAATATTCTTGCCTGGAGAATTCCATGGACAAAGGTCCTTGGTGGGCGATAGTCCATGTGGTCGCAAAGAGCTGGACACAACTGAGTAACTAAACACAAGAGACCTGAAAGGCACTTCCTACTGAGCTGCCATTGGATTATAAGAACTTTCAAGTTCCCTAGGAAATACAGTAGAAATTTAACTGATATGCAGTGAAATGGTGAGAACATAGCCTCTGAAGCCAAGAAGACTGGATTCAAATCTCAGCTCTGTCTTTTACAAATTACATGGTCTTAATTTTAACTCCATCTGAGTCTCAGTTTCTTTATTTGCAAAATATAATTACCATCTCCTATGTTGGGAGTGATATTGAGCAATAAATGAGCTACACCATTAAGTACCTGGCAGAAAACAGAAACAGGTTCAGTGTCCATTCTCTTCCCTTCCTCTTCCCTGGTTATAATACTAAGGGCCATAGTTCACAAAATCAATGTTTGCATTAAGAGGATTATACAAGGGACTGTAGCGGCTCTACAAAATCACTGACATAAATGGTTTCATTTACCCATGAAGTTGAGTATAAACAGGAACTAAAGTAAAAACCGTAAAATCACCTAAATCTCCCACACATTCCCCAAGTATATTTAAGTTTTCTAGTCTCTTTGTAGTAAAACAAGAAAAAAGTCAAATGTCTTCCATTTATGTTACTGAAAGTCCTAATGTCCCTTCAGCACTAGAGACTTTGGTTAAGGCGCCACATCTGCAGAGTTTGTAATACAATCACCACTCCCCTGTATATGTTGCACTGAAGATAGATTTCATGGAATTCTTTCCTATTTGAAAAGAGTGAACTCTTGGAGGAGCCTTGCCCATCTTCCTCAGGTACAGTACCAGAACCTGAGTTCACCTTGAAGAAGTCTCTGCTTGCCAAAGCTTCTTTCAGTCTCCATCTTTTTCCCTCCTTTCCTCATGCCCTCCCTGTCCCTTTCTCTGGTCCAAAAATGATAGGCATCAGGGTCCTAAGGCTCACTTTTATTACATTATCTTTCTCCTCTTGGCCACAGCATCATCAAATGTTCTAGTATGACAGGCCAGGGTTCTCATTGTCGTCATTCTCCAAAAAGAGTGCTGATGGTCTTCTGTCCAGCATTTTGCGCTCTTTGAATCCTCTAGAAACCAGGATACTTGAAAGCCTGGTACAGAATAACGGGCTAGAAATACTATTCAAAGTTGTCATGCGATACTAAATGAAGCAGTCTCGGAGGGTGGGAGAAGGTGCTTGAAAAAGAGGCATTAAGGAAATGCCAGCCTAAGAGGAAACAGAACATATAACTCTCAGACAGACGTATGTTTCCATAACGAAGAGTCTGCTGTACATGACAGGGGGAGAACTACTGACATTGATTAAGGAGCCCAGAGGGTGATCAAAACAACAAAATGAAGCATATAAAACTATGCTCGAGCTTCGAAAGCATTTTTAACTGCATATATTTTAAAGACACCTCATTTTTTAGGCCTAACTGCCATTGAGCTTAAGGAATAATATGTAAATGTTTCAGATTAATATCTTTAAATATTGCTGGACTAGAGTATGTATGTAAACCCTCTAAAAACCTTGTTCTCATGACATACTCATCTGTGGTATACTTGTCTGCTCAAACTTTAAAAGCATAAAGGAAGATGGTATATAATTTAGTATATATTTCATGAGCCATTAAAAATTGAGATGACTAATGGCTTGATTACATAAGCTAATTAATAAATTTCCACATTTATTTAAATTTATCTAGATTAGATTTATCTAGAATTATATATTTATTTTCTCTGTGTATATTCTTAGAATATGAAATAGGAATGTAAATGAAACAATATAAATAAACACAACTATCTTTAAATGCACTAAGTCACCAAAAAGAATGCATCCAAAGTTTGCTAAGCACTTAATGCAGTTCTATTTTGATATTTAATGGTACTTATATGTAACACTGGAATGTTCTTTGATTCTGTTTTTCATAAAGGAAAAAAAAATCACCTTGAGCACAAGATTAAATCATAAACTTGAAGAGACCATACACGGAGTTGCAAGTACCCTACTGCTAATTTCTCATCTAAAACTACCAGCTTTTTCCATCACTCTATCTCATTCTTGCTCATCAGTTTCTTAAGTGACCAAAAGACCATGCATCATGAACACCAAACACACAGAGAGAAAATATTCTTTTTATTTTTTGAAGGGGGAGAGTGAGCTTTTTATTCTTTAACCAAAGGAAAAAAAGGGAAAAAAGAAACCCCCCAAAATCTGTTTTTATTACTATAACATATAACATAAAGCTCAGGAGATATTTGAGCCCTGAACTATCTAGAAACTAGCCATATTGCTTTGTTCTTCTCTCTTTACCTTGGGATGTATATCTTTTTCTGCTCACCCCTCTCCCATTCCACATTAATTCTCCAGCAGCTCATTACATATGGCTGTGTCAGTCAGAGCCTTCCTTTCCAATAATTTCCCAACCAGAAGACATGCTTCATGTTTTAACTGGAGCATAGCTAATGATGCAGATGAAATCTGGGCCTAGTAACATTTGATCTGGCCCCAGACAAGAGGAGCAAGGTGGCATCAGCCTCCTCTGATAGAGTCTGCAGCCAAGGAGCAGCACCAGTATACCAGTGACATGCATATCACATGTATCAAAGTGGAAGCTCAATCTGTAAGGCAATAAGACTCTCTCACATCCCAGCATGGGTGCTGGCCCTGAGCTGCAGTTCCAGTAATTGACATAGTTGCCCAATGCTACAAAACAAACTCAGAAACTATTCTCATTAGACATCCCCCTGCTTTGCGACTCTGTTATTGTAAAACCCAAACACTGAGCCCCATACCAGCGTGGCTCTGTTTTTAATTAGTTCTGATGGCATTGGGCTGTAAGCCAAAGAAAAAATGAACTTCCTGTGACTGAGGCTTGCTGCTCAGTATGTTGCTTCCTTCTAAAAGAGATTGTTTTCACAACATTTTATGAAAAGGACTACTGACAGAAATAATATAAGTTTTTACTGCTTTTGATATTTTTTTCAGGCTTATAAAAAGCACCGAAAAGTCAGAGGATTTGTAAAGTTACAGTGCCATTATTTGGTCTTTTGTGTGACCCAGTTGACTTGTCTTTTGATTAAAGACATCCTACCCGATTAATTTTTTTTAATGGAGAAAACACAGGCTTCTGTTAAAACTTTAAGACCATGAATGTTTTAGTGTTTCCACTAAATTAATTCGGTGATATATTTTTTACTGCCTGGGTCACTGCTGGCATGGTGTTAGGACTGAGATGCTGGGAAGGTCACCTTCTGAATACAAGGAAGGGAAAGGGCCAATGGGAACTTCAGACAGATAAAGAACAATTTAGATAAATGTGAAAATCTTACACAAAATGAACCTCTACTGGCCACTGACTTTTCATTCTCTATAAGCTTTTGAAAATCCTTCTCATTGTGCGAATTTCCTAATTTATGACTCTCCTCTCCAAGTTACAAGCTAGATATTTGTTTTCCAGATTCCTTTGTAATTTGTCATGACATATGACTTAGGGTCCGCCAATTAGGCACACTCATACACAACTTCAAGACAGTGAAAAGAGGAAGACGATAGCACATTGAACTTACTCTGCCACATGAAGGCATCGCATTCAAGAGCAGCAGTGGCCCAGGTTCCAGCTGTGGCACCCACATTCCCATCACTGCTAATGGCACCCCGTGCCATGCAGCGTGCACAGACAGCAGTAACAGGGTCTCCACTAAATCAGGGCAGCAGTGGGTTTGGGTATGGTGTTGGGGGTGCAAAGCTTTCGAGTTTGACTCCCCCACCCTCCTGGAGATTCTGTGAGCTGGCCAATTGCCTTTAACTAATTACATCTCTATTTCCATTAGCTAGAGAGGATTTCTTTGTAAACAAATAGAATCTCCTATACAACCATTCTGGATGCTATGCGTCCAATAAAAAAGTAACAAGATGGTACTGAGCAGTGGTTAAGAAACCAGTCTGCGGAATTAGTCAGTCATGGTTTGGAGTCCTAGCTCTGCCCCTTAAGAGCTGTGTGAACCTGGGACAATCGCTCTGAGCATTTGTTCACCTGACGAGTGAGAATTGATTATTTCTTACTCATAGGTTCTTCAGAGAATTTAGTAAAATACGGTAGCTGTTATTATTATTTTCTTACTGTCATCATCATCATCACTAATGGAGGCATTTAGAAGACTTTTCCAAGTCCTTTGAGGTATGGTTATAGATTTTACTTTAAATGAACAGGTGTTTACTTTCCTTGGGTGCAGGTTTAGAAGACCCCTGGATTATAGAGTTGGATGACATCAAGGATTATCCTAGTCCTCTCTATGCCTCTCAAAGGGTAATTATCTACAGCTTTCTATAAAAGGCCAGAGAATGAGATGCCACTGATTATTTTTTACTTATAACTTATTCAAACATAAAAGTGTTTGCCAAACAATCCAAAATAATTCCTGCCACACTTACGCATCTATTTCTTTTGAACACATTTAGTAGCCTCACAAAGTTCTAGACATCCTTCAAAGTCTACTGTACATATCACCTCCTTGCTGAAGCCTTTTCCTATCTCCCTTAATCAGATAGGAACGTACTTTCTTTGAACACAGATACCATTGCCTCTAGTGGCAGTTAATACATTCGTGCTTTTGTGAAGCTTAGCTGTATGCATGATGTAACTCCCCTCGCTGGTATAAACTAAGCTCCTTAAGATGAGAATTCATCTCTGCATCTCCTATAGCCCCTAGCAAGGCGCTTTGCACATGCTATTCCTGTATATCATACTGTAATCTACGCTACTACAATTCTTGCTCTTCACTGTATAAGTATACTGGCGGCTCCTTGAAAATACAGATTTTTTTATTCATCCTTATCCCCTCCTTGGTGCATGTAATGTGTTTGTTGAATTGAATTTAAAAGTATTAGGCTAACATTTTTTTTATATATTTCCTTCTTTTATTAGAGTTTTTTATTCCCTTTCAGTCAGTTCTTCTTTGAACCTTTAAGAGTCTACAGCATTTATATCACCCCAGCAAGACTTGAGGAAAGTAAATTCTTTGTCATCATTGCTGACCAACCTTATTATAGCTTTTACATAATCTTTGCAAACTGCTCATAAAGTATTTTCATTACACCTTATGTTTCAGGCTAGCTATTACTGTTTCCTCTCCCGAACACCCACATCTGGACAGCTGTTGTATAAAATGCATGACACGCTGCTGTAATTCCTCCAACCTACCATGGAAAGTCATATTCATCTGTATTGGACTACACTTCCAGTCCCCCTCCAAGCTTCCACGTCTCTCAACTAGAA
Source organism: Neotragus moschatus (assembly GCA_006410615.1). NCBI lineage: Eukaryota > Metazoa > Chordata > Mammalia > Artiodactyla > Bovidae > Neotragus > Neotragus moschatus. The sequence goes on from SJYA01002830.1 coordinate 132,400, forward strand.
GGTGATGGTGAAATATGCCCTTTCTCTTGGTCTCATTTTATCCTCTTGCCCCTGTCCTTTAATCTTCTTAGAGATCCTTACAAGGAGAGTCTAGATTTATTGCTATTCTTTAGTCTCCTTAAACCTCTCTCTTTTTTCCCCACCATTAAACCTATCTCTTTTTGATATCCTCCAGAACTTCACCAAAATGGTACATTAAATTCTTTTCTAAGTTTTTAGAATGAAGCCTCCTCTTTTCTTCCCTATGCCAGAGTTATTCCTGTTCTACAATTTGACAACAGAAGCTACCATGTGTCCTGTCCTCAAATGTGCTCCCTTCTCTAATCCAATGCAGGATACAGTCCTAAAGATGTTTGAACACTTGCACAATTACCCCAAGTCTTGCTACTTCCAGCTTGGGGAAACAATGAATTGGCAAAGAGCAGCTCAAAACTCCTTTTCCTTCCATCCATCTTTACCCAAGAATTGGGTCCACAAGTGAATTCATCAGTCCCTGGAAACCTCATCTTATTTTTTCCTTTGAAATGTTCTCTCTTTGGATTCTTTCCTTAGTAATGTGATTGGTATAGGGGGTCTCAGGGTCTTCCCTGGTGGCTCAGTGATAAAGAAATCACCTGTAATGCAGGAGACATGCATTCAATCCCTGGGTTGGAAAGATTCACTAGAGAAAGAAATGGCAACCCCCTCCAGTAATCTTACCTGGAAAATACCATGGACAGAGCAGCCTGTTGGGCTACAGGCCATGGGGGTCACAAAAAGTCTGACACTATTGAGTGACTAAACAAGAGCCAGAACACAGAGAGTCTCAAGCCTGCTAACTGATACAAATACACTCAATACCCCACCCATGCCTTTTCCTGTGTGGAGACCTCTTACTGTGTCTTATTGCTTAAATGTTTCCTATTAACATTTTTCAGATGACAGATCTCTTTGAGAATTTGATGAGGGTTACAACTATCTCATCAGAACAAAATACATGAGGACATACATAAATGCATGTAAATGATATCAAGGGGTAAAGAGAACTACTACAGCTTCTCCATAGACCCCACAGATTGTAATCCCAGTTAAAAACCCTGGAGTAGAAAATGTTTTTTTTTTTAATAAAAGCATATTAAATTAACCACATCCCTTGAAGCAATCTAAGAGGCCACCACGAATCATATCAAGATGATAATGGGAACACAGGAGAGAAAATTCACTTTTGGGAGTGAGACACAGAGTCAAAGGGAGAACTTGTATCTCTCTTCTTTTAGAATATCAAGATGTTACCTGTTGTCTTAATGTGATGCTGTAGGAAGGCCAACCATCCGAGGAGTAAATCTAATACATATTTCATCCAAGAGTTATTATTTCACTTATACTGATATAAGGCAAGCAGGATTTTGTCTGTCATCTCTCTATTTATCCATCCATCCATCCATTATCCTTCCATCTTTCCATCTATCCATCCATCTATATAATGTTACCACCAAAAATTCAATTTTTGCTCCAAAAACTGTTATCAGTTTAGAGATTGTCACCCCAAATCATCTGCCCTATCTATTATTTCAAATTGAAAAATAATTAATACTAGATATGTCTCAAAAAAGCAAAAAAAAAAAAAAAGCAAGGTTTTTAAAAAGTGTAACCTTCTTCAACATTTTTATACAGGGAAATTCACAAGCAGCCATTTTTGTTTAGTTGCTCAGTAACAATCTTTTGAAGACAAGGTAAAATATTATCTAGTAAGCCATCATGAGGGCTTCCCCCGTGGCTCAGTGGTAAAGAATCCACCTGCCAATGCAGGAGACACAGGAGACGCTGGTTTGATCCCTGAGTTGGGAAGATCCCTTGGGGTAGGAAATGACAAGCCACTCCAGTTTCTTGCCTGGAAAATTCCATGGCCACAGGAGCCTGATGGGCTATAGTTCATAGGGTCACAAAGAGTTGGACACAACTGAAGTGACTTAACATGCACACAAGCCATCATAAGAAGGAGTGCTGCCTACTTTGTCTTCATTCTTCACCACAAAGGGACTAGCTATTCACTTGCCATCTGTCCCCTTCTTTGGGGGTTTGTTGTTGTTGTTGTTGTTGTTGAGTCTATGTATCTATTTGTTTCTTCTTGGCTGAGCTGGGTCTTCAAGGCTTCTGGTGGGCTTTCTTTAGTTGCAGTGAGCGGGGGCTACCCTGCATTGCAATGTACAGGCTTCTCATTGTGGTAATTTCTTCTGTTGCAGAGCACAGGCTCTAGGCAGGTGGGCTTCAGTAGTCGCAGCACCTGGGCTTAGTAGTTGTGGTGCTTGGACTTAGTTGCTCTGCAGCATGTGGAATCTTCCTGGACCAGGGATCAAACCCATGTGCCCTGCAATGGCAGGCAGATTCTTATATACTAAGGAAGTCCCATCTGTCCCCTTTTAAACATGTTAGTATAGCCTGGCCTAGAGATGCTAGTATGCGTGATAATTTTGTGGATATTAGAAATATTACTTGTAAATTTTCCTGGGTAGCCAATCCTCCACAAGAATTGCCACATTATTCCAACTGGGTCATCAGACTCAAACACATCAAGTAAGTCCGCAAAAACAATCAAACCCTCTCTGACCTATACCCTCTCCCAATACTCTTCAGACCTTACCTCCTACTGTCCTTCCCTTGGACAAGCCAAGCCATGTTTTACTGTCACTATATTAGACTCATTCTTGGAATTCATTTGCTGTTCTCTCTGCCAGAAATGAAATACTATTTCCTTACTTCCTTCGGATCTTTGCTCAAATGTCACCTTCTCACTGAGGCCTTCTCTGATTTATTTTTCTCAATAACACTTGTCAACCACCTAACATACCACACATTTTACTTACATTTTCACTTATCACCTATTCCATCCTGACTTACCTAGATAGAATGTAAGCTCTATCAAAACATATAAAAATCTGTACATATTTTGCCCACACTTTTGCACTGCTATATACTCAGACTTACAACAGTATCTGACATATAATTGATCCCCAGTAAAACCCCTCATAATTATGGCATCTTATACCAGTGGTAACTTTTACTCAGTGTTCGATATAGATGGAAACTAAGACTTTCTCTCAATCTGAAATATTACTCTCAAATGTATCTATACAGTTATTTTTAAATAACTGAAATACACTGAACATGCAACAAATGTCTCAAACTAAATCAAAGTAGTAAGGCGGGAGGACACAGTGGATGGTGGGTCAAAGTCATTTTTCTAACATACTGATTTTCCAGACTACAAAAGTTATATAGTACGGAATTTAGGTTAGTAGACTAAGTGAAATGACTAATAGGTTCTCACTCCTATGGGGTTAAATTAGATCAGGATGCACTCCATATTGTGATGCCCACAGAGCAGGTAGGGGGATTTTGCCAGTGCCCATGCTGGGTCACCACTCTCCCAATCATGACTGAGTTACCAGTCACTAAAGGAAAATCACAAAGTCCCTTTGTCCAGATCAACAGTTTGAATAGAAGGCACAGGTTGGGCAAAGTTCTACCAATGAGAAAACTCTGTCAAGGAGTGGAAGGAACTCAAGAATCACTAATCTTGTCCACCGCACCTTGCAACAGAGTAGCTAAGACCTAATGTTGAGATAGAAGTACACATAGCTCTAGAGTTTCCAAAACATTGCAGCCATGAATCATGTTTGTCCTGGTGGTGAAAGGCATGACTACAGGACTAAAAGTTGCTACCTCAACTTCTGGCAGATCTCAAGAAAATGCAGTAGCTGCAGCAGAGGTAGAGCAAACAGTTGCAGAATCAAAGCCCTTACTCACCTAAAGCAGGTCAAAAGACCCAAAAGTATCTGCCAACTGTGCCATTACCACAGCCCAGATTCCCTAGCTAGGACACTAGGGATGTGCCTTAGTATGTCACTGACCACACAGCCTCAGAACCCAGAGGGTATGGAGTAACTCATGCCTTTGTCCGATCCATCCAACCACACTGCCTGGATATGTTAAAGTTCAGCCAACCCAGTCACAGCACAGTCAGTTTTGGCACTTTGGCTGTCAGAGCATGCTCATTCCCACCAATGCATTCAAATCCAGCAATAAGAGTCTGATCAGCACTAGACACTAAACCACTAGGTACCATCTCTATAACCTTCGAGATGGCACAGAAAAGATCATGAATGGATACTGCTGGCTGCCCACATGCTTTCATTTGCACAATGAGAGAAGTGTGTCCAGGTAGCCCAGGAAAAAAGACATCAGACTGATACGTGGTTTTGTCAAAGAAGAAATGTGATCCCTAGTCTAGGGTCCTCAGAAATTTACAGTCTGTCTTTGTTCCATATCATGTTTTCCAGATCTGTGCCAAGTACTTAGTAGGCTGCATCCAAGTCAATTACCAGCCCTGATTATGATTAAATAGACCCAAAGCACTGATTAAGGTCTCTTCCTATATTGCCCACCAAGCTTGCTGAGTTTCTCTTGTCAATATTCTCATTTACCTTCCATGGTTCCATCTTAATTGGACATCATTTAGATTCAATAATGATTCTTCATATTATGGTGGTGATCTTTGCCCAAGTAATATAAACAAAAATACATTCCACTGGAAAAAACAGAGGGAGTATGTGGGTATTTGAAACCTAAGGATACATCTGAATTCGACAATCCCAGAATGAGCTGATCAGATGAAGTTCATAAAAATCAAGTAGCAGTCTCCCTTAATAATGTAGTCTACTATTTATAAGAAAAATCAAATCATTTGCATTTTTTTCAGAAAATGATCTGCATACTGCCATTCTGTAAACACATGGCAGTAGTTAGGCATTATATCTGTTCTAGTCTAATATCTGAAGTTAGACTTTATATCTGTTCCAGTGAGTTCAGCTAAATCATGATAACAAGCATAGTTATTGGGCTAAAAGACATTAATAGCCACAGTGTTCCATTTCCATCAGGGGGTAAAAACTGTTCTATTTTTACTTCTAATAGATGAGAATTTAACTATAATAAAACTGGTAAGGAATATTTCTAAATGATAATGCTAATAGTAAACATAACATAAATAATTATTCTAGAATAAATTTAAAAAGAGATATATAAAATGTCCTTTTCTTCATTTTCTTCCTAGAACCAAAAATTATAAACCATAATGTAGCTTTTAAAATGAATTTAGATGAAGAATCAAGACAATAATTAAGCCAGTTCTCCAGATTATTAGGGAGGTCAAATCAACTCTGTTCCTAGTCACAATACTTTTGATCGGTTAAAAGTGGACCTTTGCTTTGATTTCAGTTCAAAAATTTTATCATTCACATGTGACAGGAAAAGGTACTAATCCAGNGATTCCCTAGCTAGGACACTAGGGATGTGCCTTAGTATGTCACTGACCACACAGCCTCAGAACCCAGAGGGTATGGAGTAACTCATGCCTTTGTCCGATCCATCCAACCACACTGCCTGGATATGTTAAAGTTCAGCCAACCCAGTCACAGCACAGTCAGTTTTGGCACTTTGGCTGTCAGAGCATGCTCATTCCCACCAATGCATTCAAATCCAGCAATAAGAGTCTGATCAGCACTAGACACTAAACCACTAGGTACCATCTCTATAACCTTCGAGATGGCACAGAAAAGATCATGAATGGATACTGCTGGCTGCCCACATGCTTTCATTTGCACAATGAGAGAAGTGTGTCCAGGTAGCCCAGGAAAAAAGACATCAGACTGATACGTGGTTTTGTCAAAGAAGAAATGTGATCCCTAGTCTAGGGTCCTCAGAAATTTACAGTCTGTCTTTGTTCCATATCATGTTTTCCAGATCTGTGCCAAGTACTTAGTAGGCTGCATCCAAGTCAATTACCAGCCCTGATTATGATTAAATAGACCCAAAGCACTGATTAAGGTCTCTTCCTATATTGCCCACCAAGCTTGCTGAGTTTCTCTTGTCAATATTCTCATTTACCTTCCATGGTTCCATCTTAATTGGACATCATTTAGATTCAATAATGATTCTTCATATTATGGTGGTGATCTTTGCCCAAGTAATATAAACAAAAATACATTCCACTGGAAAAAACAGAGGGAGTATGTGGGTATTTGAAACCTAAGGATACATCTGAATTCGACAATCCCAGAATGAGCTGATCAGATGAAGTTCATAAAAATCAAGTAGCAGTCTCCCTTAATAATGTAGTCTACTATTTATAAGAAAAATCAAATCATTTGCATTTTTTTCTGAAAATGATCTGCATACTGCCATTCTGTAAACACATGGCAGTAGTTAGGCATTATATCTGTTCTAGTCTAATATCTGAAGTTAGACTTTATATCTGTTCCAGTGAGTTCAGCTAAATCATGATAACAAGCATAGTTATTGGGCTAAAAGACATTAATAGCCACAGTGTTCCATTTCCATCAGGGGGTAAAAACTGTTCTATTTTTACTTCTAATAGATGAGAATTTAACTATAATAAAACTGGTAAGGAATATTTCTAAATGATAATGCTAATAGTAAACATAACATAAATAATTATTCTAGAATAAATTTAAAAAGAGATATATAAAATGTCCTTTTCTTCATTTTCTTCCTAGAACCAAAAATTATAAACCATAATGTAGCTTTTAAAATGAATTTAGATGAAGAATCAAGACAATAATTAAGCCAGTTCTCCAGATTATTAGGGAGGTCAAATCAACTCTGTTCCTAGTCACAATACTTTTGATCGGTTAAAAGTGGACCTTTGCTTTGATTTCAGTTCAAAAATTTTATCATTCACATGTGACAGGAAAAGGTACTAATCCAGGAATTACATAGAACTTCTCACTAATAAATGTATATACCAATATCAAGTAAAACTTGGATTCATACACTGACTATCATTTCAGTAAATCCACTATTGGTCACATAAGATCACCAACATTCACTTATAGGCCAAAAGCAAATCAATCTTATTTTGCTCTTGAATTAAATGAAAAAGCAATAACATTCTATTTGCCATGTGATTCCTTATGTCATAAACCACCATCTTGATATATTTATTGTAATAAAAATTGGGGAATTTTTTTGGTCTGGAATGGCCAAGGACTTTTTTTTCTCTGTTTTTGGGACCTGCTTACTTTGTTCAATCTCAGACACTGAGACTGTGTAATTATTCAGAGTATCTTCTTGTAAATCCAGGTATAAAAATGATTCCATATTGTTTTAGCATGGATACAAAATGCTTTCATTCTTCTACATTTTTCATATGGAACAATTAAATTTAGAGATGACTAATCAGAGTCTACATGGACCAGAGTGTGCAGAAGTCAACTGAAAATAGCACTGTGTGCTGAGAATGAATCAAATTCAGTTGGGAGATGAAAGAATTGACTATGGTTCTGCCCTACCTATTTTCTGACTTAGTGGGAAAAAAAAAAACTTAAATGATTGATGGAAATCAAGTATATTGAGCTGCAGTTGATACACTGATAGGGTGAGACAGGAATCTTTGCAGACAGATAAGTAATCTACATAGAAAATGAGACCATTAAAGTGAAAGGCAGGGTTTGTTTTAATTATTTGCATGATTAATTTTTAACTTCTGTGCACTTTAATTTTTGTATAGAAACCTAGCTTTAGGCTGGGTTCCAACGATTTCTTTAAAAGTATGACTGTGGCAATGTGGATTCACATTTAGGGGCTGTCTTAACAAACAATTAAGGTCAACAAATACTGAGGTACACTGTGTGCTTACTCCCTACTGGGGGGTACAGAGAGAAACTCAAAAATATGGAACATGGTCTCATCCCTGAAGCATGCAAACACTAACTAGGGACCAGGAGCTAAGAGACAAAGAGAGGCAATGTCATAGGATAAACCAATGAGGTCCTCAGCCAAACACAGGGGTTTGGATTCCAACTCTGCCCTGCAACCTCTAATGCCTTGCATTGATAACCCATTTGTGTACTTGTATCTCAATGGCATGAAAACAGAATCTACCTCTCAGGGGGTCTGTATGGATTAAAAGATTGGGTCAAAAAAGGTGTATAGTCTGTACCTGTGGAATAATTGAACAAATTAATAAAACTTTGTGCACAGTTTTTAAAATACAGTTGCCAAAGATATTAGAAGCCTGACTTCTAGCTCAGTCTCCAATATTAGTTCCTTGTGGGAGGTTGAACCAGTTACAGATTTTGTGGATTTCAAACTCCTCCTGCTTTAAAAAACAAAACAAAACAAAAACGGTTTAACCTAAATGATCCCAAAACAATAGCGTAGTTACATAAAAACTTATAATTTACACGTTTTTCAATGAATAGAGAAAATAGGGATCTGTGAGGACTAGAATGATGGAAGTTATATTCAGGAACTAAAGGTGATCTACCTGAGGAAGTTGGGGAGAAGTGAATCAGTCAAGGGGTAGAAAAACCAAGAAGACACTGAGAAGGAAAGGAGCGGGGCGCATTAGAGGAGTTGAAAAGAGGAACCTCTGATATACTTGGAAGGGAGCAGGATAATATACACACAAGGGAGCAGGAGGAAGTAGTTTTTACATGAAAGACGCAGCCTGTGTGTATAGAGGTTAAAAGAAAGACAAAGAAGTTCCCTTGTAAACCCATAAGAACTCAGATTTCCTAAATACTTTTTGAAAAAAGAAATGATAACGTGGAAGCAGCAATTAAGGAAGATTAATTTGGTAAAGTTATGTACGATGAAGTGGAGGAAGTGAAGATAATGAATTCAATTATTCTTTCCAAAACTGACTATTAATACTGCTCAGAAATAAGTGGAATGGCTGTTCTCGTCATCTCAGAACAAGTTTCATTAGTCTATGGCTAAAATTCAGATTTTGGCCATATGTAATATTTTTCCTGTGTCATATTGCTAGCTAAGCAATTCATAAAATTTTGTGATGTTTAAAAATTAAATACAGCTATATGTGTATTTTGATTTGTTTTTAGATCAAGCTATCCACTCCAGTATTCTTGCTTGGAGAATTCAATTCCATGGACAGAGGAGCCTGGAGGGCTACAGTCCATGGGGTTGCAGTGAAACGATTAACACTACCAAGCACCACATAGTAGATACAAGCAACATGCAAAAATACTATCGCTCTGTCTACATTTGTGTCCCCAAAAATAAATGCAGTGTGGATTAAATTAAAATCTTATAGATTTATAGAACCTGAGATCTCTGGATAATCTCAATTTTGCTACATGGTATTCAAGCATGTATAATAAAATCATCTTGAAACATTTTTAAATTGCCAACACGGGAGAATAAAAAGGCAGATGTTAGAGATCTTTGAAAAAAAAAAAACCCAGTGTTCAACTATGCTCACTCGTGTTTCTATTCACTTCATGTTGACATAGTAAGATTTTACAATTCCCCAGAAAACACAGACTATCTTAGTAATAGAACCAAATGACTCATTTGCCCTTGGTCACTTAGAAGAAAAAGAAGTTTGAGCAGTTTTCAGCAATGTGGTCATCCTCCAATTGTTATATTTTGAGAACAGAATGAATAAATTTGTAGACATAGGACTAATTGAACACAATTCAATAAATATTTTTATATACTAGCATGAGCAAAGGGGAGTAATGAGGGAAAGGAAAAAATACATAGACACTTAACCAAAAGAAGATAAGCAATAGAAAATAAGCACAGAAAAAGTTGTTCAATATCATTATTAATTAGGAAAATACACCATAATGAGGCATGTTACCCATCTATTAGAGTAACTAAATTTTTTTAAAATTGATTATACTAAGTTTTAGCAAATAAATAAAGGAACTGGAACTCATATATATAATGTAAATATAAAATAATCACAACCACTTAGGAAAACATTTTAGCAGTTTGTGAAAAAGTTAAACATACACCTACTCTATAATCCAACTATTTTAAGAATTTAAGAGAAATGAAAGCACATGTCCATATAAACACTTGTATATGATAGCAACTTTGTAACAGTCTAAGACTCTGATGCTAGGAGGGATTGGGGACAGAAGGAGAAGGGGAGGACAGAGGATGAGATGGCTGGATGGCATCACTGACTCAATGGACATGAGTTTGAGTGACGTCCAGGAGTTGGTGATGGACAGGAAGGCCTGGCATGCTGCAATTCATGGGGTTGCAAAGGGTCGGACATGACTGAGCGACTGAACTGAACTGAAACTTAAAACAACCAAATACCCATCAAGAGGTGAAGGGATAAAGTAACTGTGGCATATCCAAACAGTGGGCTCAGCAATTAAAAATAATAACCAATATTGGTACACACTGCAACATGAATGACTCTCAATTATGCTAAATGAAAAAAAAAAAAAAGCCAGACAAAAATGAGTACATACTGTATGACTCCATTCATATAACATTTTTTTTAGAAATACAAAGTAACCTGATGCTGCTAAGTCACTTCAGTAGTGTCTGACTCTGTGGGACACCATAGACGGCAGCCCACCAGGCTCCCCTGTCCTGGGATTCTCTAGGCAAGAATACTGGAGTGGGTTGCCATTTCCTTCTCCAATGCATGAAAGTGAAAAGTGAAAGTGAAGTTGTTCAGTCGTGTCCGTCCCTCAGCGACCCCATGGACTGCAGCCCACCAGGCTCCTCCGTCCATGGGATCCTCCAGGCAAGAGTACTGGAGTCAGGTGCCAGTGGCCTTCTCCAACAAAGTAACCTATAGTGAGACAAATGTGGTTTCCTGAGTAGGTGGGAATACAGAAGGGTGAGAAAGAGAGGGTACAAAAGAACACATGGTAACTTTTGGAAGTGATAACTGCTTTCATTATCCTGTTTGGGGCAATGGTTTCATGAGTATGTCTATGTGTCAAAATTTACTGAATTGTACAATTTAAATATGTGCAGTTTACTGTCTGTCAATTATATCTCATTAATGCTGCCTTTGACTTCAAATACCATTCTGTTCTCCACTATCCCTCAACAGCTGGCATGCAGGTATACAATTCAATAAGTGTTTACTGACCCTTCTGTTCACCTGATCCTGAAACTGGCATTAAGAATACAAAAAAGAAAAAACTGTGAGCTGCTAGAAATTTTATTTCAAAGTAAATGTACATGTAAATCACATGGTAAGCACTGTTATACCCTTATTATTTGGTTCCACTCTGTCCCTGCCCTTGTTTCCCTTTAATGCTCTAATTAGGTTTCCTATATTCTGGGATACTTTCTGAATCCTCTCTAAATGGGGATGAGATATAAATAAATATAATTATATAAATGACTAACATCATATTTGCCCTCAAGGAATTTGCAGCAAAGGATAGTCAGTCCTTGACTTCAGGTACCGCACAGCCTCATGGAGAGGGGACATATGGACACTAATATTATGCTATAAGATTTGATTTCTGAATACCACAAAAGTGTTAATACATTTAAAATACATACAAGTTTTACAAGAAGGAGCACTGGAGAGGGAATGCTTAATTCTGATAAGGCCAAAAGGAGTTCACAGAGAAGAGAAAGCTTTCAATTGGGCTTTGAAGGCTGTGTTGGTTTTTAATGGGCAGAAGTGGAAGAAGAACACTCTAGGCAGAGAAACATCATAAACAAAGGAGTGAGTGTGAGAAAGGTCAGCGCATATTCTTCGGCTAAAGAGTAGTCTAATGAGATGAGACAGACACCCAAAACTGACCCCAGCTGATTGGTATTTGGCGAATTATTTAACCTCCCCAAGTTCCACTGCCCTCAACTCTGAAGTAGGAATAATTACACTATTATATCTACCTAAAGAGACTCTTAAAAGGGCTAAAAGAGAAAGAATGAACATAAAACACTCAGCACTGTGCTTGGCATATGTCAGATGCTGACAAAACCAGCAGCACTCACTATTAGTATGAGGCTGGAGTCCAGAGGAGAAGGGGGAAAGAGAAATTTTTATCTCATTCATATTTTCACAGTGACAAGTTGTTCCCCAAGTAGCTTCATGAAGACATACATTAAATTAGTACAATGACATCATTCTTTCTAAAATAAATTTCTGATTTCACCTGGCCAGCTAAAAAATTATTTAAAATGTGGGGGGCAGGGAGGGGAAGCACAGATGGCAATTTCATGCTTGATAATTCAGTCCTTCTCATTCAAGTTGAAAAAATAAAACAGACTTTATGGGTTCTTCCTCCAGCCATGTGTCTTTGGCTGCTAAAAAAAAAAAGAAGAAGAAGAAGATAATAGTCTCGTCAGAATTTAAAGTTTTATCATTTTAAAGAATTCTTTTCTAGGTTACTTAGAAATCATGTTCCTGCAAAAGATTATCCGGTTGAAAGGTCACATTTTCAGGCCAATAATATAATAAACAAAAATGCCTTGAACCAACCATTTGCAACTTGCTGCAACAAAACTTTGTGATTTCGTTTACAGAAGTCTCAGACAGAGAAAATGACCATACCTCCCCAAACCAATTAAACATACAACTGTTGAAAATTAAACATACAATGAAAATGGCCACAACAAAAACTTAACAGACATTCATCTGCCCGTATGATGAGTTACAATCCAGCCTGAAAGCAAGGAGATTGAATGGATTGAAAAAAACTAAAGGATGTATTTTCTCAGGGAAGGCTAACTATATACCTAGTAAGGCACTGGTATGCTGTTAAATATTTATGTGTTTACAGACTTAGAAGTTACTGTAACTATATCAATGTATCTTTTTCCTCCATTTTTTTCCTCCCAGTTCTATCCCTACATTTCTTCTGTCCTTTGTCCATATGATCTCCGGAAGCCCTGCTGATCAAATATTTTAGGAGAAACCAGAGACCAGTCAGTTCTAGCAGAAGCAAGTTTTTCTTAAGAGAACAATTATATAAATCCTTTTAATACTTGAAAAAAGGCACTTTACATTTGAGAAATTAACAGATGGACTTGAAAACTTGGAGATATTAAGAAGGAAATAAACATGTAAGAAGGTGTGTTAATAATCTAGGAAACTGATTATCATGATCAGCTTTAAAATACCCAGAACAGCCCATGAGAAAATAAGGAAATCATTCTAAACCCAAGTAAAGACCTTCTTTTCAATGGCATTTGTTTTCCAAAATAAAACATTGATAGAAATAGACACAGATGTAGATACATACACAGACAAAGGGGTTTTTTTTTAATTTACTCTCCCAGAAGTTTATGAAATCTCTCTGGGACTTCTCATATTGGCAGATAAGCTGAGAGCTCGAAAAACATAGTGAGCTGAAGAAAATTCATATATACCCTTTAATATACAAGATCTTTGTTTCACTAAAAAAGGGTAAGGTGAGTGAGATGTTGGTTCCACTCAAAAATAAATAAAAACACAAGCAAACATATGTTTCCTCTAAGAAAGTTGGGGTAAGCAGAAGGATCAAAATTTTTTTTATTTTATTAAATAATAGCAGTTAATATGTACCATGCATAGTTATAGGCATTTTATAAATACTATCATTTAACCTTTGAGGCTTCCCTGGTAGTCTAGTGGTTAAGAATCTGCCTGCCAATGCAGGGGACATGGGTTTGATCCCTGGTTCAGGAAGATCATGCATGCTGTGGAGCAACTAAGCCCATGCACCACAACTACTGAACCAGCATTTTAGAGCCTGCGAGCTGCCTACTAAGCTCACATGCCACAACTGCTGAAGCCCACGTGCTTAGTGCCCCTGCTCAGCAACAAGAGAAGCCTCAGCAATGAGAAACCCAAGAACCATAACAAAGAGTAGCTGCCACTCACCACTGCTAGAGAAAGCCAGTACACAGCGACAAAGACCCAGCACAGCCAAAAATATAGGAATAAACAAATCTTTTAAAAATTAATTAATCTTTAAAACAACCCAAGATTAAGATTCTGCCAGTGTATCCAACTAACTGAGAAAACTGAGATAGGGATGTGTTACAAGACTTATCCAAGCTCATATAGCTACTAAGTGGAAGATCTGAGCTTTGTATCCACGCTGCTTGGCTCCAGTATCCACCCTTGTAATCACTACCTTGCAACTTTTATTCTTGGAGGAGCTTCTCTTTGGAGATGAGTTTAATCTGTGAACATTTCTGGTTTTCCTACAGAGCCCTAAGAGAAATTTTACTTGTGTGGCAGAGACCATTCTATAGGCAAGAGTAGTATTTTACTGGAGAATTTCCCTAGAAACCAGTTTAACATGCTTTTTTTTACCTGTTAATTCCTTCAGAATGACTGAGGAGTTAAAATCCCACAGTTCTCTTTAGAAAAGATAGGTGATGAGCTTCAAATATATGATTTCATCAATTTTATAGGAAATTCTTTGGTTGTCCATTGATTAGGACTCAAGGCTTTCACTGTCTTAGACGTGGGTTCAATTCTTGGTCAGGGAACTAAGTTTTTACAAGCAAGTCATCAAACAAACAAACATTTCTGGGAGCGAAGAGATAGATGGAAACAGAAACACAGGGGTAGGCTGTTGAAGAACTTCATGATACACAGATCCCTTCACAGACAGATCCTAGAAAGGGCCATGTGACCTCAGAGTAACTGAGTGAACACAAAAGTCACCGTCTTCTTTTCTTCATCAGTCCAAGAAAGGAAGCCTGGTACAGTTTATGATTTTTTGCACAGGAGATGTCCTGTGTCAGAAGAATCATCTGTAACAAGGACATGCCAGCAAGAGAGAAGAAAAAGAAACTTTCTCAAAGAAAGCAGGCCCAGACATCACAGTGACTAACTGTGGACTAGGGAGTGTTGAATGTAATTGGCTCCTTCTTCATAAAGATCATAAGGCATCCTCAAAATGACTGCTCTATTTAGTTTTTCCGTAACAGATTGGAAAATATGACTCCAACACCCAGAAAGACTTGGTCCCTAATTTCTGTTTCTTCTTGGATAGACTTTAAGCTTTCTAGAAGGTATCAACAGTACTTGAGAATTTCCCAAAGTGGTTTCTTTCTTTCCTATCTTTTAATGCAAAAGAACAACATAAGAGAAACCGTGTATTTGGGTGCATGTCTGTAGATTTACATTGTCATCCTCACTCTTAAAACATCAAAAATAAACTGACCACTAAAAACAAAAGCCAAGCAAAATTGGGCACATGAGGTTCCATCAAGTACCATCACATTTGGGGGTGAAGGTGAAGGTTAGCAGCCCCTCCTGATTGCTTATCTTTGCATGAATCTATCTAAATAAGAAGATAGTGCTTACTCAGGATACCACTTCAGTCGCTAGCATCGAGGTATCTACATAAAGCTTGAGTCAAAGTTGTTGCCTTAGGCTTACTATTCCTAATTGTACTGTTTCATTGCTCTGCGTGGCTCAGTAAGCTGATGCATTAATTGTGTAACAGAATAGAAAAGGAAATATAAAAACATGTTAGTTTAAGCAGTGGCTTCTTAGCTTCCTTCTGTGAACATCTCCAGGGCTAGAGTTCAGCTGAAATGAGCGACAAACTTAACCAGATATCCAGTGAGTGGGGGAAAGCTTTCTCCCGGTTTCAATCAACCAGCTTTGGTCATTACATAGCAAAAACTGCAATATGGTAGCCCTTTTCAGGTTTCTAGTCACATTAGGGTCTTCGTCTCACTTTGTTTATAGATTTAGTTGGATGGAGGAGCCTGGTGGGCTGCAGTCCATGGGGTCACTTAGAGTTGGACACGACTGAGTGACTTCACTTTCACTTTTCACTTTCATGCACTGGAGAAGGAAATGGCAACCCGCTCCAGTGCTCTTGCCTGGAGAATCCCAGGGACGGTGGAGCCTGGCAGACTGCCATTTATGGGGTCGCACAGAGTCGGACATGACTGACATGACTTAGCAGCAGCAGCAGCATTCAAAAGTTTGGAAACTGTCAAACTACCCAGTGAGAAGTCTCAGCATAAACTGAATCCCATATTTTCAGGATAAAACTGATAACTTCCTTAAAAATCAACAAGGTTCTTGAGGAGTTGGAGCAACAGTATGTGGGCTCAGCCTTCCAATGTTCAGGCAGTTAGAGACATACAGGGATGGTGATGGTAACAGTAGCAATGATAGGCTTCTGGATCCTAGGTTTCAGTGAGTTTATTGACTTCTGATTCACCTGGCAGCCTCTTGAATCCCTACATTTGTACATGTGGCAAAAGCAGCAGCTCTCCTGGCATGCCAGTTTGGTAGCCTTATTCTTAGAGGCTTTATAGGAGGTCCAGCCTAGTGCTTGCCCTCTAGCCCTTCCAACAACTTTAAGCATGTAACTAACCTGTATTAAATATATTACTATTTAAAATGTCCAAAAGGGTTTTGGTTTAAACCATTAAATCCTAGTGAATGCCAACCTCAAAATAATCCTGTCAGGTTCTATTATACTCTTTTACATATGACAAAACTGAAGTAAAGTCAAAAATGATAAGAAAGGACGAGCTACAGACTGGTAAGAAATATATTCAAAATACATGTATGATAAATGCGGTGTATCCAAAATATGCCAAGAACCTTTAAAACTCAATAATAAGAAAACAGACCACTCAAATAAAATAAAATGTGGGGAAAATACTGGAGTACTGCTGCGGCTGCTAAGTCGCTTCAGTCGTGTCCGACTCCGTGCGACCCCATAGACGGCAGCCCACCAGGCTCCCCCGTCCCTGGGATTCTCCAGGCAACAACACTGGAGTGGGTTGCCACTTCTTTCTCCAATGCATGAAAGTGAAAAGTGAAAGTGAAGTCGTTCAGTCGTGTCCGACTCTTAGTGACCCCACGGACTGCAGCCTACCAGGCTCCTCCATCCATGGGATTTTCCAGGCAAGAGTACTGGAGTGGGTTGCCATTGCCTTCTCCATACTGGAGCAAATACCTCCCCAAAGAAGATATACAGATAGCAAATGAGTTTACAAAAAATGTTCAAGAATATATATCATCAGGGAGTTACAAAATAAAACAGAGGTGAGATACTACTATACACATATTAGGATAGCTAAAATCCAAAATGGCTCATGAGTTTAGAGGTATGATTCTTGCTTAGGATGTGAGAAGTTCCAGGTTCAAATCCTAGACAAGCTCAGCTTTTATGGGCTTCCCTGGTAGCTCAGACAGTAAAGAATCTGCCTGCAATGCAATAGACCTGGGTCCAGTCCCTGGGTTGGGAAGATCCCCTGGAGAAGCCAATGGTAACCCACTCCAGTATTCTTGCCTGGAGAATTCCATGGACAGAGGAATCTGGTAGGCTATAGTCCATGGGCTCACAGAGTCAGACTAAGATTTATTTACTTAAAATCCAAAATACCAGCAACACGAAATGCTGTAAGGATGCAGAACAACATGAACTCTCATTCACTGCTGGCTGGAATGCAAAACGGTGCGGCCACTTTAATTTTTTATGTATGTATTTATTTATTGGGCTGCACTGGGTCTTAATCATAGCATGCATGATTTTTAGTTGTAGCATGTGGGATCTAGTCCCCTGACCAGGGATCAAACTCAGACTCCCTATATTGGGAGCATGGAGTCTTAGCCACTGGACCACCAAGGAAGTCCTGTACAGACACTTTAAAAGACAGTATTGTGTTTCTAACAAAACTAAACATACTCTTACCATCTGATCCAGCAATCCATTTTCTAGATACTTACCCAAAGTTGCTGAAAACATGTCCACACAAAAACTTGTACACAGATATTTGTGGCAGCTTAGTTCATAACTGCCAAATTTAGAATCAACCAAGATGTCCTTTAGCAGGTCAATGGATAAATAAACTGTGGTATATCCAGACAATGGAGCATTACTGGGTAATAAAAATGATCTATCAAGCCATGAAAAGGCATAAAGAAAACATAAACACATAGTGTTAAGTGAAAAAAAAAATCAGTCTGAAGAGGGATTCCAAGTACATGACATTCTGTAAAAGGGAAAACCATTGAAATGGTTAAAAGATCAGTAGCTGTCAGGGGTTCAGGGGAAGAAAAGGGTAGAGTTGGAACAATATGGGGGATTTTTAGGGCACTGAAATTATTCCTTATGATACTATAATGGTAGATACAGGACATAATGCATTTGTTAAAATCCATGGCACTCTACAACACAAGAGTGACCCCTACTATAAACTATGGATTTCAACTAATAATACATCAATATTGATTCATTAATTCTAACAAATGTATTACAATAATGTAAGATGTTGACAGAAAAAAAATACATGAAGGCAAAATATATGGACCTGTCTGTATTTTCTGCCCAAATTCTCTGCAAACCTAAAGCTATTCTAAAAAAGTAGCCTATTAATTATTTTAAATTATTTGAAAGGCCATCTATGAGAGCTGGAGAGGGGCCGGGCGGAGCGGCCATGGAGGGTCAACGCTGGCTGCCGCTGGAGGCCAATCCTAAGGTCACCAACNTTAGCCCAGAGATAACCTGTTACATTTTTTATATCCTTTATCACTTTTCAATGCATATATAAATATTTTTAAAACATAATTGAGAATCATATTAATATATACTGACCTAAAACCACTATAATAATGGACAGATTTCTGAGTCAGAATATGTAAGTCCATTTTATTCTTTTTAAAATGCTTTATAGTGTTGCATTAAGATATTCCATGTTAACTGTATCTCCACTGATGTCTTAGAGTTTTTCCAAATTTACATTAGAGTCCTTTTAATATATTATTTTTCACATGTAGACTTATTTTTTTTAATAGTATGAACTATTCAGAACAGAAGAAGAGGAAAAAATAAAATCTCGGGGACAAGATGTTACATCGTCAGTATATTTCATGAAGCAAACAATCAGCAATGCCTGTGGGACAATTGGACTAATCCATGCTATTGCCAACAATAAAGACAAGATGCACTTTGAATCTGGATCAACCTTGAAAAATTTCCTGGAGGAGTCTGCATCAATGAGCCCTGAAGAATGAGCCAGATACCTGGAGAACTATGACGCCATTCGAGTTACTCATGAGACCAGTGCCCACGAAGGTCAAACTGAGGCACCAAATAAAGATGAAAAAGTAGATCTTCATTTTATTGCATTAGTTCATGTAGATGGGCATCTCTATGAATTAGATGGACGGAAACCATTTCCAATTAACCATGGGGAAACTAGTGATGAAACTTTATTAGAGGATGCCATAGAAGTTTGCAAGAAGTTTATGGAACGTGACCCTGATGAACTGAGATTCAATGCCATTGCTCTTTCTGCAGCATAGCCCATCCAGAATGGAAACACCAAATACTGTATTATTTGCAACAAAATTAAATTTCCTCTGCCAGACACTAACCCACAAATTTTGATATTTTCATTAACTTGACTGATTAAACTTTATATGAACTAAAAAAAAAAAAAATGAAAGGCCATCTATGAAAAATCCATAGCTATTGAATATAATCTTACTAAATGGTGAAACAGTGAATGCTTTTCTCCTGAGATCTGGAGCAAGACAAGGATGGCTATTGTTACCACTCCTATTCAGCACTGTACTGGAAATTCTAGCCAGTGTAATCAGGCAGGAAAAAGAAATAAAAGGAATCCAAATTGGAAAGGAAGAAGTAAAACAGTCACTATTTTCAAAAGATATGATCTTGAATATATAAAAGCCTAAGGAATCCACCAAAACATATTAGAACTAAAAAACGGGCTCAAAAAGTTTGCACAACTATATATGGAATTTAGAAAAATAGTACCAGTGATCTTACATGCAGAGCAACAAAGGAGACACAAATGTAAAGAACAGACTTTTGGACTCAGATGGAGAAGGCGAGGGTGTGATGATATGAGAAAATAACATTGAAACATGTACATTACCATATGTAAAATAGATGACCAGTGCAAGTTCAATGCATGAAGCAGGGCTCCCAAAGCTGGTGCTCTGGGACAACCCAGAGGGGTAGGGTAGGGAGGGATGTGGAAGTGGGGGATGGTTCAGGAGAGGGAAGACACGTGAATATCTGTGGCTGATTACTGTTGATGTATGCAAAAATCATCACAGTATTATAAAGTAATTATCTTTCCATTAAAATTAATTAATTTTTAAAAAAAGATTGCAAGACATAAGACAAACATACAAAACTCAGTTATATTTCCATACACTAGTAATGAGAAATTTTAAATTTAAGAAAGGTATTATATTTATTACAAATGCACACAAGGAATAACATATTAGAAATAAATTTAAGAAAAGGAATGTAAGACTGGTACTCTGAAAACTACAAAATGTCAATAAAAGAATGTTTAAAAGACCCAAGTAGGTGGTAGGTCACTCCATGTTCATAGATTGAAAGATTTAAGATTAAGATGACAACACTCTTCAAATTGACCAACAGATTCAACACAATCTCTTACCAAAATTCAGGTACCTTTTTTGCATATTCGACCATAAATTTCAAGTAGAAATGCAAGGGACACAGGAGAACCAAAACAATCTTCAAAAAGAAGAACGAGTTGGAAAACTTACAGTTTCTGATGTCAAAACATACTACAGAACAAGAGTGGTCAAATAAGTGTGGCACTGGTCTAAGAATAAACACAGATTAAATGAATAGAATTAAGATTTACAATAGATTTTCCACAAGTTTGCCAAAACAATTTGATGGGGAAAGAATTTTTTCAAGAATTGAGAGTCAGTTCCTAGGCAGGTTGATAAGAAGTCCAGGGTTCCCAAGGAGGAGAAAGGAGTCTGAGGCTCTCAAAGTGGAGATAGGGGTCTGGAATTCTCAAGGAGGAGGAAAGGACAAACATCTTTTTTTTTTTTTTCTCTACATTCCTTAGTCTTAGCTTCCCTTGTGGCTCAGATGGTAAAGTGTCTGCTCCCAATGCAGGAGACCTGGGTTCAATCCCTGGGTCAGGAAGATCCCCTGGAGAAGGAAATGGCAACCCACTCCAGTACTTTTGCCTAGAAAATTCCATGGATGGAGGAGCCTGGTGGGCTACATTCCCTGGGGTCACAAAGAATCAGACACGACTGAGTGACTTCACATCTTTTCTTTTCTTTTTTTCTCTACATTCCTTAGTCTTAGTCACATAAGTTTTTTTCTTTAAGCCCAGAACTGATGGTTACACAACAAATAATTCAGTTTAAACTCTGTACTAAGGATTGTATAGGCTTCCTTCATAGCTCAGTTGGTGAATCATCTGCCTGCAATGCAGGGGACGTGGGTTTGATTCCTGGCTTGGGAAGATCCCCTGGAGAAGGAAATGGCAACCCACTCCAGTATTCTTGCCTGGAGAATCNCAATGCAGGAGACCTGGGTTCAATCCCTGGGTCAGGAAGATCCCCTGGAGAAGGAAATGGCAACCCACTCCAGTACTTTTGCCTAGAAAATTCCATGGATGGAGGAGCCTGGTGGGCTACATTCCCTGGGGTCACAAAGAATCAGACACGACTGAGTGACTTCACATCTTTTCTTTTCTTTTTTTCTCTACATTCCTTAGTCTTAGTCACATAAGTTTTTTTCTTTAAGCCCAGAACTGATGGTTACACAACAAATAATTCAGTTTAAACTCTGTACTAAGGATTGTATAGGCTTCCTTCATAGCTCAGTTGGTGAATCATCTGCCTGCAATGCAGGGGACGTGGGTTTGATTCCTGGCTTGGGAAGATCCCCTGGAGAAGGAAATGGCAACCCACTCCAGTATTCTTGCCTGGAGAATCTCATGGACAGAGTAGCCTGTCAGGTCACAGTACACGAATCGCGAGAGTCAGACACGATTTAGTGACTAAACCACCACCAAGGATTATATAACAACAATGTATCCTGCTTGAGGACAGTTTCTCCTTCCTGAAAACCTTCTGGCTAATCCTGTTATCCTAAAATGCAAATTATGGGGGTGAGTCGAATAAGATCTTTACAACCTTGAGACATTCTTTGATTTATTGTAATAACTAATTTTAAAAGTATATAACTCCCTTGCTAACACTAGCAGGGGGGCACTCTCTGCCCCCCTTCTGATGTCTATGTCAGAAGGTTTCTCTGTACCTTTTTATACTTTAATAAAACTCTGCTCTTGAGTGATCAAGCCTGGTCCCCTGTCCCAAAGCTAAATCTTCTTCTTCAGAGATCATGAATCCGACATCGTTCACCATAAGCTTGGGGGCTCATCTTGGGGGCTCATCCAGGCCCTTCAGAACAAGGTGTTTTCTGCTTTACTAACTCTATGGTGTGCTTGTGTGAATGGACAACGATGGATGACACACCCTGCGTGAAGCGAGCTTTGAGCCCTGCTCTGCGGTTTCTCAGTGCCTCGTAATGACTGAAGGCAGCCCCCGAAGGGGAGCCTTATCAGGGGTTTATACCAGCCTGCCAATGCCAAGAGACGCCCAACGTCCCTGCAAGGGGAGCGGCCAGAAATGGGCGAAGCATGTGGGCTGAACTTTCCTTTCTCAGTCACCTTTTCCTGGTCTCTTTGACCATTTCGTAATTGTGTGGGGAATTAGAAATACTAATCTGTCGGATCATGGACTTTCAAAGGACTTGTGATCCATGCTGATACTATGTACTTGTACTTAGACCCCAAGTATGGAAGCGCCTAGCCTCGGTAGGAGCTGAAAGTTACAAGAGCACGTTTGGGTGCTAGGCAGAACTCGAGCTCCAGGATCGTCTCTCAGGCTGGAGGTTACTCTCTTGGCTGCCTGCCTCAGGGGCCAGGGTCCTAAAAGTGAGTGTCACGGTTGTGCCTCTGATCTGTGTGGATAGAAGCACTGCTGGTGGTCATAAGGTTTTTGAAGACACATTGGGAACTGCAGGATCTGGTCAGATTAGAAGTGCAATGGGCTTCTTCCTTTGGTAGTGCTAGCTCTTAGTGGACCAGAGGAGGCTCTTTGGTGGCTTTTTTCTCAACTCCTTAGTTTTTTTTTGTTTTTTTTTTGTTTTGTTTTGTTTTTTTGGTGGAATCTGTGGGAATGAACTGGAAGGATTGACCCTAGTAGCTTGAGAACAAAAATCACCTTTTCCTCACTGGCCAACCCTCCAGCATCTCTTTTGCTATACTGGTGTGGTGACACTCAGAAGGGACATCTTGGTTGTTGTTCATCCCTTTGCGACTCACTATTGCTACTGCAGTCGGGACCGCACTCAGGAATGTGCATGGGCGTTCATAAGATAGACGCCTCCCCTAGTAGCCCTAGCTTGGGAAGCATTCCGGAAAGCTACTCTGTTACACTCTAGGCGGCATCAGAGGAAAAGGGCAAATCAACGATCTTGCTGGGAAGGAACTGGGAATCAATCTGGAATGCTATCAGGTCTACCCCTGATGCATCTCCACCCCACCGCAGTAGTAGAACCGGGAGGGATGAGTCAGATGCCTGTGATGGGAAGGGACAGACTAAGTCCGACCAGGGAAGGAAAGCTTCCATGGAAAATCTGTCTACACCCCATCTAGAGCAGGGAAGGATGCTTGTGGTGGAAAAAGCCATGTCTGTAGCTGCTGCTTTTTTCTCTCTTGCAGATGGGAGCGAGCAGTTCCAGAACTACTCCTTTACAATGTATTTTTAAAACTGGGACAAGTTTGATCCCAAGAATTTTTAAAAGACACTCCTGATCTTCTTCTGTGATACTAGATGGCCACAGTATACTTTGGAAGATGGGGAACACTGGTTGGTTGAAGGATCTCAATTATTACTGTTTTACAACTAGACCAGTTCTGTAGAAAACAAGGGAAATGGGTAGAAGTGCCATATGGGTCACTCTTTTTCTCTCCACAAGACATATCAGACTTATGTCCTAAGGGTGCAGATTCAGGTGTGAAACCTTCAGCTGCCTCCTGTTCTCTTACTTTGCCCCTATATCTGGGGCTCCCAACTGAACAGACTGAGAATTAGGGCACCCTTCCAGGAGGGGTTGCTTCAGTCTTGGTAGAAATTCATACAGTATCAGTTGCAGTCGAGACTATTGAGAGGATTCAAAAGGTATATAGAAGCCTTTATGGAACTAACTTTACTTTATGACCTTACTTGGAGAAATGTAATGTACGTTTTGGGACAGACGCTGACTGCAGACTTGAGAACTCGAGTTTGGGGGAAGCTCCTAGTTTTGGAGATGAATGGCTTGAATGTGAGACAAGGAGAAAGAGGGAACACAAAATAGCCCTCCTTCCTTGTGGGAGCCAAGCAGTTCCAATAACAGAACTGCTTCGTTGGATGTATTCTTGAAGGACATAAGCAAGCACACGCTAAGACTTGAAACAATGCTCAGTTGGCTGACACAGAACAGGAAGAGAAGGAAACTCCTGGTAAATTCCTAGATAGACTGTGGAGGCTCTCCACAAGTTTACTGATGGTACAAGTCCAGAAGGAGGAGTAATCTTAAAAGATTTCTCAGTCAGCTCCAGATATCTGCCGTAAGTTACAAAAACAGGCGTTTGGACCAAATCAGTCTTTAAAAAACTGTTGCAACTGGCTCAGACTGTATATTACAGTAGAGAATATGAGGAGAAAAATAAGAGGCAAAAAAAAAGACCAGGGAAAGACTGACGCCCCAGCATGGCTATTACACCTGCTCTGGAACAGCCTGGGAAAAATGACCAGAGGGACCCAGGTGAAAAGGGATAGACTTCTTATTACTCTGGAAAGGAGCAGGCATCTCAAGTGGCATTGCCCTCAGGATCTAAGCTGCCCCTGACTCCATGTCTGGTCTATAAAGAACAACACCAGAGAAGAGACAGCCCGCTGAGGCATAGGCCCCAGGGGTCAGACTCTCAGGACAATCAGGAGTGAAGGTGTGTGGGGGTTCTCACACAAGCCTCTGTCCTAATTACACCTGGTGAACCCTAGGTATTAATAACTGTGGGGGCCAATCAGCCAATTCCCTTCTGGACACTGGGGCAACTTTGTCTGTGCTCACTGAAGCCCCTGCTCCACCTTCCTCCTGATCCACTGCCATAAGGGGGCTGTGTGGACTAGCCAAACGCTATTATTACAGTCATCCTTTAAGCTGTAGCTAGGACTCTGTACTATTTTCTCATGAGTTTCTAATCGTGCCAGAGTCTCCCTCACCCCTTCTGGGAAAGGATATACTGAACCAGGTCCAGGCCTCTGTTTTCACAAATATGGAACCTGCTCTTTCTCTCCCATTAATTGAACAAAATGTAAATCCTAAAGTGTGGCTTGATGGAAAATCTGTGGGTCAAGACAAAATGCTATTTCTGCAGTTGTCACGCTCAAAGACCTGAACTTATTTCCACATCAAAAGCAGTATCCACTGAAACCCAAGGTTAAGGAAGGGTTAAAACTCATCACTGAAAATTTAAAGAAACAAAGGTTATTAATTCCCTGTAACAGTCCATGCAACACTCCTATTTTGGATATAAAAATGTCAAATGATTAATGGAAGGATGCTTCATAGAGTTAAACCTATATTAAATCATCCTCCACCTATGACTTTAAGACAATTGAGAGGATTCTTGGGCATCGCAGACTATTGCCACATTTGGATTCTGGGTTATGAGGCACTTGCCCAGCCTTTATATAATCTTATAACTGAGACTCAGCAGGCCCAAACTGACAAACTGGTTTGGTCCCCAGAGACTCAAAAGGCTTTTCAGTTCGGTTCAGTTCAGTCGCTCGGTCGTGTCTGACTCTGCAGCCCCTGGTCCACAGCACGCCAGAAACCCCAGTCCATCACCAACTCCCGGAGTTTACCCAAACTCATGTCCATTGAGTCGGGGATGCCATCCAACCATCTCATCCTCTGTCGTCCCCTTCTCCTCCTGCCTTCAGTCTTGCCCAGCATCAAATGAGTCAGCTCTTCACATCAGGTGGCCGATGTATTGGAGTTTCAGCTTCAACATAAATCCTTCCAGTGAACACTCAGGACTGATCTCCTTTAGGATCTCTTGCATTCCAAGGGACTCTCAAGAGTCTTATCCAACACCACAGTTCAAAAGCATCAATTCTTCAGCACTCAGCTTTCTTTCAGAGAAGGAAATGGCAACCCATTCCAGTACTCTTGCCTGGAAAATTCCATGGGTGGAAGAACCTGGTGGGCTGCAGTCCACGGCCTCGCAAAGAGTCAGATATGACTGAGCGACTTCACTTTCTTTCTTTCTACAGTTCTTTTTGGAGAAGGAAATGGCAACCCACTCCAGTGTTCTTGCCTGGGGAATTCCATGGACGGAGAGGTCTGGTAGGCTGCAGTTTATGGGGTTGCAAAGAGTGGGACACGATTAAGCAACTAACACACACACACACACACAGCTTTCTTTATCCATACATGACTACTGAAAAAAACAAAGCATTGACTATAAGAACTTTTGTTGGCAAAGTAATGTCTCTGCTTTTTAATATGCTATCTAGNCTAAGGATTATATAGCAACAGTGTATCCTGTTTGAGGACAGTTTCTCCTTCCTGAAAATGTTCTGGCTAATCCTATTATCTTAAAATGTAAATTATGGTGGTGGGTCTCATAAGATCTTTACAACCTTGAGACATTCTTTTGATTTACTGTAATAATTAATTTAAAAATTATATAACTCCTTGCTAATACTAGCAAGGAGGGCACTCTGTGTCCCCCTTCTGATGTCTAAGTCAGAAGCTTTCTCAATGTCCTTTTTTTGTACTTTAATAAAACTCTGCTACACAAAAGCTCTTGAATGATCAAGCCTGGCACCTGGTCCCAAAGCTAAATCTTCTTCAGAGATCATGAATCTCACATTGATCACCATAAGCTATCAAAATGACATTGAAATACCAGCAATCCATATGCAAATCATAAAGTTATAGCCTTTCTCACATAAGGTACAAAACTGAACTGAAAATATATGGTAGTCTTCTTAAATGTAAGAGCTAAAACTATAATATCTATATTTGTTTCCTATGGCTGATGTGACAAATTACCATAAATTTAGTGAATTATAAAAATAAAAATTTATTATCTTACCATTGTAAAGGTTAGAAACCCAAATCTGGAAGTCTACAGAGGTCCTCTTGAATGTTTGGCTGAGTATTGATCTGTGTACCTGTGAGAGGCCAGGGAAAGAATCACCAGAAAATAGTATGCTTAGAGCTCACAATAGGCTGGGGAGAGTTAACATGACTACTATAGAGAAAAGACTTTGTACAGCCAATGGTCATCAATTTGAGCCATCAGAGGGACACCATTTTAGTAGAAGGGTTAAATTAGCCTTATAGTAAAAGCTCCTTTGGACCCACCATAATAAAAGTTAAAAACTAACTTTAAGATTTATTTTCGTAATATTTTAAACAGAAGAAACAACATATTACTTGTGGAAGTGTTAGGGATTGAGAAGACAAACCCTGGGTAAAATTATGATGGCACCTAGAACTGATAGATCTGCCTAGGAGAGAAATGCAGGCGTTGCCCAGCACCATGGTGGACAGCTACTCTCTGAGACTCAGCAGACAATACTGTCAGAGAAAAGTATGAACCATAACTTTGAGAATAATAATAATAAAAAAAAACAGAGGTCACATAGATAAGAGAATTATCAAAAATGTATTATAAAAGTTACAACACATAAGTTCAATATGTTCAAAAAGGTAGAGGGAGCTATGAATATGATGAAGAGTGTAATGCAAGATATTAAGAAGAGAACCAAATGGCACTTGAAGAAGTGAAAAATACAATATCTGAAATGAAAAAGACACTGGAAGGGGTTATTCATCTCACTAAATGCTGCAGAAATCAGCGATCTTCAATACATAAAACCTGAAAGTATTCAAAAACAAAGATAAACAGAGCAAAAATAGACAAATAAGTGAGGTGGGAGGAGAGAAAACATGAGCAGAGCATGAATGAACTGAAGTATAATAACAAATGGTCTAACATACATGTAGGCACATAAAGTACCAGAAGAAGAGAGTGAAAAATAATAATAATTGAAGAAAAATTTCCAAACTTACCAAAACTGTAACTCTACAGATCTAAATTCAGCAAACCTTGAAAGTGAAAGTGTTAGTCACTCAGTTGTGTCCAACTCTTTGTGACCCCATGGACTATAGCCTGCGGGACTCCCCTGTCCATCGAATTCTCCAGGCAAAAATACTGGAGTGGGTTGCCGTTCCCTCCTCCAGGGGATTTTCCTGACCCAGGGATCGAACTAGGGTCTCCTGCATTGCAGGCAGATCCTTTACCATCTAAGCCAGCAGGAGGAGAAGGGGACGATANCTTTGTGACCCCATGGACTATAGCCTGCGGGACTCCCCTGTCCATCGAATTCTCCAGGCAAAAATACTGGAGTGGGTTGCCGTTCCCTTCTCCAGGGGATTTTCCTGACCCAGGGATCGAACTAGGGTCTCCTGCATTGCAGGCAGATCCTTTACCATCTGAGCCAGCAGGAGGAGAAGGGGACGATAGAGGATGAGATGGTTGGATGGCATCCCTGACTCAATGGACATGAGTTTGGGTAAACTCTGGGAGTTGGTGATGGACAGGGAGGCCTGGCGTGCTGCGATTCATGGGGTCGCAAAAGAGTAGACACGAAGGAGTGATCAAACTGAACTGACGGTATAGCAAAGGGAACTGTACTCAGTATTCTGTAATGACCTATATGGGAAAAGAATCTTTAAAAAAGTGGATATATGTATATGTATAACTGATCCACTTTGCTGTATACTTTAAGACAACATTGTAAATCAACTATATTCTTATGAAAAATTTTTTAAATAAATAAGTGAAGGAAGAAAATAATAAAGATAAAAGGAGTGGAAAAAACAAAATAGCAAAAAGGAAATTTTTAAGACAAATTATATCCAAAATCTGTTTTTTTGGAAAAAAAATCATAAATTTTATAGATATCTAGCCAGATTAATCAGAAAGAAAAGAGAGACAACACAATTATCAATAAAAGAAATTAAAGTGTCACTACATGTTCCACAGATATTAAAGTAATAATGAAGGATTATTATGAACAACTTTATGCTAAAACAATTAACAATTCAGATGAAATAAAAATTCCATGGAAGATACAAAGTACCAAAATCCACCCCAGAAGAAACAGGTAATATGAAAAGCCTTCTTTTTGAGAGGAAGCAAAAGTTTGTGTATAGGAAGTAGAACCTCTCAGTCTGATCTCATGAATTTTATCTGGGCCCCAAATCAAGCAGCCCAGCACTAACCCTGAATACCAATCTCAAGGGCTTAAATGAATTGAATTGGAAACAATTAAAGCCATCTAAATTCAGATTACTCCAGTACTTTGGCCACCTCATGCGAAGAGTTGACTCACTGGAAAAGACTCTGATGCTGGGAGGGACTGGGGGCAGGAGGAGAAGGGGACGACAGAGGATGAGATGGCTGGATAGCATCACTGACTCGAAGGACATGAATCTGAGTGAACTCCGGGAGTTGGTGATGGACAGGGAGGCCTGGCGTGCTGCGATTCATGGGGTCACAAAGAGTTGGACACGACTCAGTGACTGAACTGAAGTTCAGATTAAGATGACCATACTCTTGTAACTGTAGAACTGCAAACCCAATGACTCTTCTCAAGACTGACAAATTCTCTCCCTGTCCCCTGCTCTCCACACTTTCCAGAAAAGTTCAGATAAAACCATAAACCAAAGTCAGTTCAAGTAGTAGCAAATTAATATGATTTCAAGGACTCGGACTATACACGTGGGTCCTTTAATAGGAGGCAAAAATGTTTCAAAAGAAAATTATTAAAAATGAAGTTAAGAATGCATATGTCCCTAGAGGTAGGATAGACATTAACAGATTTTCAATAAAACTTAGATGATTACTTTAAATATCATTTTCCAAAGAACTATTTTTGGTAAGGGTGAGATTAAATGTCCGAAGAAGCAAAAGGATGGCAACAAAATGAGAAACTAGTATGGACATGGAAAGTTGGTGCTGAAACCCATTTCATTTACATCAGTTTGACAAATGTTAGTTTTAGCACTGTGC
Source organism: Neotragus moschatus (assembly GCA_006410615.1). Taxonomy (NCBI): domain Eukaryota; kingdom Metazoa; phylum Chordata; class Mammalia; order Artiodactyla; family Bovidae; genus Neotragus; species Neotragus moschatus. The sequence goes on from SJYA01002830.1 coordinate 162,127, forward strand.
AGGTTTCTGGCTAACTACTGCAACACTCTGATCACCTCAAGGGCCAGGAATTACTTACCATTAGGTAAGTCTTCAGGGTAACAACTTCGCATATACCTTTTTCCTCTTATTCGTCTCAATCCTGTACAATTCTGTTTCTAAAGCTGGCTGTGTTATTTCCTTAAAATTATTTTGTACTTGTTTCAGAATCTAGTTATTTTTCCTTCTTTGGGAATTTAAATGCAAATGGATGCAATACAACTCAAAATAACATTTTTGGTTCTTTCACCAGGATTGGACATCTGATATCATTTTTTTAAAAAACTGAAAACGAAATAAAAGTTTCATGCATTCTTTTCTCTAGGCTCAGTAAGAGATCTATTTTCACCATTGTGAAATATTTGCTTCTGAAAATTCAGGTATATAATTAAAAATGATAGTGCCCTCAATTAACTTTGGCAGTTTATATGGAGTCAAAGACATACTTGGCATTTTTTTTTAAGTTTATAACAATGTAAACAAAATTCTGCCAAAATCATTAAACTATTTAATTAGATGTGATGTAAATCTCCCTTAAGTAATTCACTACCTAGGTCATATATAAAGACAGACTTTGCTTATGCCCCTTTTATAGGAGACTAATAGGAGGCCATTATCCTCTTGGAGTGGAAGATTTACACACAAACCTTCCATTAGTATTAATAGGTGTCCATGTAAATCACCAGGCACCAATAGCTGAAAAGACCTCCCCCATCTATTGGGTAATTGGCTATTTCAGTGAAAAAATCATTTTTGGAGAAGGGAAAAAAAGTTGTGTTTTTAATGTAATTATCTTCAGTTACAACTACATTAAAATGACATAGTAAAGAATAATGGGTGACCTGACACTTCATTTAGCTTTTTTCCCCCTACTTTCTAAGTTAATCATAAGCATAACAATAAGACAGCAAACATATAGGTAGATTAGAGTGACTGCTTTTGAAAAGACAGGAAAGTGCATTACATGATATGTAAGCACACTGACATAGATCATTAAATAAACAGAATGGAGTCACAATAAGGGAGTCACATTGTTCCCTTCATATGGCAAATGTTTGCTACACTTGTACCTTAGCCTAGCATAGGATTTGCTTAACATTTTAATTGTATTATTTTAAGAAGTACAATGTCTTCCAAATGTTCTATTACTCTGCATATTTTTTTTTTTTTTGAGTTCTGTATTGCTGTTCATGCATATGGGCTTCTCAGGGTCCCTGGCACAATTTTATGTACCTTCAAATATCATGTGCAGATGGTTACATTTTAGCTTTTCATTCTGCACATATAAGAACTTTCATGTGTTTAATGTATAGCAAGGCTTAGCATGTCAAGCTGTCTTGTGTGACAAATAGTTGTATATAAATAAATTCACCGGATATACTCTAAAACAAAACAGAACTGTTTAACTTCTCAGATATAGAGTACCAGAAATCCAGGAGTCTTTCCTATATTTGGCAGATGACTTTGCAAGACTCAGGTTGACTACCGGTAAAGTAAGTTATATCTTCATGGTTTAGACAGACAAATACCACATAATCTCTGCTCAGATTTAACATGCATGCCTGTGTAATATACATTTGCAAATCTGTCTTCTAAATGTTCTGCTACAGATCAGATGCCTTGTTATTGAGAAATCAAACAGTTCTTTAAATAGATGTTGAAAATGAGGCAGAAGCTAATTTTTGCAGTACAAAACTAATTGTGTGTTTTATTTTCATTTAACAGATTAAATATAGTTCTACCCTTTGCTTTGATTCCTCTTCTGTTTCTTACAAATGCGACAGTGTCAGAGTACACGCAGGGATTCCACTTAATTAAAAAGACAGAGTCACAAAAAGAGAGAGAAGAAAAGGGAACAATAAAAAACAAAATAATTTATAGGGTTCTAGTTATTGGCATTTAGCAAAAGGCATTTCTGGGGAATTGTCAGGGAGCTATTTTATAGTTCTCACAGTAGATGCTACATATTCTTGTATTATTTTTACACTGTTTTTATTTTAAAATCAAACATATAGAAGAGAGATTATTTAAAAAAAAAAAAAAAGGAACCAGAAAAGAGCAGAAATGGATGACTGCCTCTTTGTGACATATTTTCTCCCTCAGCCTTGCATATTTGCATTAAAGTGATTGTGAATAATGTACATTTGACCAGCGCTGTCTGCAGAACTAATGCCTATTAAAGGGATGGGAAGTAGCATATGTTGTGCCTAGGGCAGAGAAAGCCCAATCACCCCCACTGTGAGAGTCTCCAACTAAAACGCAGGACAGCCTGGGATTTATCCTAAATGAACCCAGCAGGGAGAAACAGGACACAGTCCCTCGGTCCACATTTAAGCTTCTGAACTAAGATTTTTAGTTTGCTTCCCAAAATATCCCATAATCTTTATCACCCCATTCAGAGAGCGAATAGAATTATATTCCTCCTTGGTATGTGCCTCTCCTACAAAATTTTAAGGGAATCCATTAGGACAGGAAATCGGACGCAAGTCATCAGTTGTCAGAGAATCAGGATGTACGTATGCTCTTTACTGCCATTTTAGCAACTCTTTTCTCTGCTTGAGCTATTCTCCAGTATTATCAGGTAAGGCACAGTTTTGCCAGTAACTGCAAAATGTTTTAGGTTTGTGGTTTCACTTCTATGTTCTTGCACGTCACCAGAAATGCTCTGCTGCTTAAACACTTTGCAAGGTTTCTCAATCCCATGACAGAATCTTCCTGGGACCTCTAACATCAGGTTTGGATTCAAACTCATTTTCCTTCTACCTGTGTTCACTTAACAGCCAAAAAATAGCAACTATAAACATGTATAAGAATAACAAAAATTGGCTGAACTAGGGAAATACAAGTTGCCAAATTGCCGTATTTAGATGGGTAGGATTGCCTTTTGCCTCATTAGTTGCAGTATTAAAGAGAGAGAGAGAGAAGGACAAAAAAAAAAATACATATTTAGATCATCCATTAAGTATATATGTAACCCGAAAGGGTGGGGGGTGGTAAAAATAAAATACAACCAGAAAAGTTAGTAAGTGATATCACAGCATGATATGAAAGAGTGTGTGCAATGCTGAAAATAACTACTGAGTTGATATGATTTAGCTTATCTTTTCTCCTACTCTCTTAGTGTTTAATTCCTGTTCAAATTACTGTGACAATACTGTTATGTTTCAGAATGGAAGAAAGCTCCAAACCATTGATTTTAGTTTATTGGCCTACTCCTTGGGGTGGGGGCGGGGGGGTGACGAGGAATGGCGTGCTTTCAGAGCCTATGAGAACTTCATTCTTCGAATGGTTAGCTATTATAGAGGGTTAGACACTCTCAGGGAAATTAAGTTGTGGGTGTTTAATTTTATTTCTTTGGGTTCATAGCCTGAGTTTTGCAGATCAAAGATCTCTCCCACCCCACCACTGATTTGGCCCTCCTGATTTACTGGAGGCCCATGAAGGTTGATTTCCACGAGCTGGGCACCTGTATTTTTTTCCATGATTTCTGTCTTCTCTTTGTCACCCCACAAGGTTCCCTCCTAGTGTGCAATCACAAGGCTCCTGAGAATAACCAAACCCACCCTGAATAAATTTCATTTTGGGTCGTGATTCAACGACTTAGATTTAGAAGACGTTAGCCACCTATTAAGATTGTGGAGCAGCTTCAGTCTGTTCTGTAGTATTATAAAGCACCTGTACATTGTGGAGAGGAAAGTTAATGGAGAGGAAAGCTGCAAGAACATCCGATCAGAAAAAGCAACCCAAAAATGACCTGATATTAGTCTTAGCAATCCCTCAAAATACAGACTGTTTGATTAATTAATTGAATCAGATAACTTTTCAACTTATACGTCACCATTATCTATGTTAATCTTACTCCTGGCCACTATTAAACTAAGGCCTGGGGTTGGGAGGGGGGTGGAGTGCGATATATGTATTCGTTATTTCAACAAATATTCATGAGGCACACACTATGTATTGACATCCGATGAAGTTAGAGGCCTCTGTTTCCATTGAACTTCAAGCTAGTACTGGGGCAGATGGTTTACAATACGATGTGATTGTGCTATGAAAAACCAAGTAACGCAAGGTTGTATGGGGTGCAAAGTAGAGGATGCCCCCAAAAAGGTATAAAATGTAATATTTTTTAGAAGAGCTTTTCAAATTATCAGACATGCAGATTGCTTTGCTATCTTGCTTGCATGAAGGCTGCCTCTGCTGTTATGGTTTTACCAATAATCATATAGTTTATTCCTTTCTTAGCCACTTAGAGCTCAATATTGCAAGTAACTTGGGAGTTTTGGTGAGCTGTTCTCTAGAGAAGGCTTCACAGTGGACACTCACTCTCCCTCTGATACTCTCAGAGGCTATGGTCATCACACATTTTGCTGCTGGGGCCAGTCGAAGTTTGGGTTGTGATGTATTACAATTGTCACCACCCAAAAGCCCCTTCTCTTCTAGCATCACTTGATTGCAGCACAAGGTCTAAAAACCCATGAATTTTACTGTCTTCTCACAGCCACCTTCTACAACACTGCAACCTGTGCAAAATTACAGCTAGGAATTCATACCAAAAAGGATGAAAATCATAGATCAACTGGCTTGCTTCCAGAGTCCATGGTGAATCAAGTATTTTAAGCAGTGCCCTTTGTGAGCGGAACTAAGTCTGTGTATGGCTCAGTCGGAGCCCTGGGTTCCAGTTCCGCTGCTGCTACAGATCCAAGACAAGCCTGAGTCCCCTCTGGAACACAATTCTCTCATTTTTAGATGGAGGAGGCATGGACTAGGAGATGCCCTAACATAAATGTCAATGCCAATACTCTATAAATGAATTTTTAAAGAAACTAAATGAAGGTTTTGTTCTTTTAATTTTCAAACCCATCTATCCAAAGTCCTTAAATAACATTTTTAGATAGAACCCAAATATATCAGTCTAACATACACAAATGCATGAGAAATAGCATACACTCCACATTTCTGAAATAAAAACTCTGAAACCCATGCCAAGGGGAAGGATCGGGGGAAAGGATAGTTAGGGAGTTTGGGATGGATGAGTACACACTACTATATTTAAAACAGATAACCAAATAAGGAGCTACTATATAACACAGGGAACTCTGCTCAGTATTAAGTGGAAGCTTGGATGGGAAAGGAGTTTGGGGGAGACTGGATACATGTATATGTGTGACTGAATCCCTTTGCGTGCACCTGAAACTACCACAACATTGTTAATCAGCTATACCCCAATACAAAATAAAAAGTTTTTTTTTTTAATCTGAAACTCAAAGAGATTAAGTGGCTTTACTAAGAATATATAGTAATAGCAGAGGAATAGAGAATCAAATCCCCATCCTCTCAAATTTTAAATACAAAACCAACATATTCCACAGGAAAAAGAAACTTATTACTTTAATGATTTTTTTTCTGATTCAGTTAATAATCTGATCTTCAGTATGACTAAGTAAAATACTAACTATATTTGGCTCTCTGACAGATAAAGTCATTTTATTGGCCAAAAGGCATAGTTAAAGGAATTAGATGTTTATTAGAGAGCCAAATGACACAAAAGGCACAGATTGAAGCTCCGGTGTCTGTATTTGATGGCGGCAGTCAACTCTGGCAGGTAGGAAAGCTGGGCAGAGATATTCCGTATTTGCTCCTCTCTCTTTCCCCCTGAACACTGATTATGTAGACCTCATCTCTATGCCTGCACACTTGGAAGTTTCCCTGAACTGGTTGCCAAAGAAACAACATATCTTCCTAAAGATGAATAGGTGTATGCTTAACTTGGAGGGGCTCTAGCCCTTAATGAAACACTGGGAAAGGTCAGAATTATTTTAAATGTCATGACAGAATCCAAAGCTCCAGGACCTTAGATTCCAAAGAGGTAACACAGGTAATCTGACAGCTTCCACATTCCTTGCCTCCACTGTGCTTTCTGCACATTTTCAAAGCGCCTACAATCAGTTAAAATCTGCACTAGGACCAGACCTCTGATAAAAGCTGTAAAAGCTTGTATACGGGAAATGAGGGTTAGATACAATATATTTCTTGATATTCTGCTCAGATATCAACTCAGTCCTTTCATAGTTACTTTTTCCCTGAGTTAGAATTCAATCACTTAGAAAAGGTGACAGCCCAGCATTTAGCAGTTCAGATTTTTAAAACATATCTTCAGTGGTAATTATCATGTCACTTATGTCAAATGTAACCACCCCGTAACTAGTTCAAGACTCAGACTATTTTATCTCTTGTGATGCTGTCCTGTGCTTTTGATCTTGCCAAATCCCCACCTCCTAATCTGTACTAAGATTAAAGCTTGGGACTGGTCACTGTGATATTTCCCTGCAAGCAGAGACAGTCAAACAATAAACTCAAAAGAATAAACTCTCTCCATTCCAAATTTTCTCGGGCAAAGAAATAAGACATACAAGTAACCAAATACATTAATTCTTTTGCTGTAAATATACGGGGTCCTCATTTGAAGCATAATTCTATTGTCATATCCAGAAGAGAAAACAAATGGAATTTTGAAGTTTACTTATATTGAAGGATTTCTTTTTTTAACAAGGTCTCACTTTTAGGAACAGAAAAATGTATGTAATTACCTAACAAATATTATATAGTGGCTTATTATGTGCTGGATACTATTCTAAATGCTTTGTAAAATTTAACATAATTCATCCTCATAATAACCCCATGTTGTTCTATGATTTGGAGAAAGCAATGGCACCCCACTCCAGTACTTTTGCCTGGAAAATCCCATGGATGGAGGAGCCTGGTGGGCTGCAGTCCATGGGGTCGCTAAGAGTCAGACACAACTGAACGACTTCACTTTCACTTTTCACTTTCATGCATTGGAGAAGGAAAGTTCCTGGCACTAATAAGCCTTGTATAAAAACTCAAACTCTCTCCTCCCATTGTAGAAATTATGGGTTTCTGTGTAAACATGTGAGGGAGGATTATTAAGCTTTGAAAGGTGCAGTTGAAGAAAATAAGCATTCAATTATTCAGTAAATGTTTTCAAACACCTACTATGTTCCAGGCACAATTATTATTTCAAATAAATTACATTGGAATTCCAAATGGTCGAAAAGTCCCATGGGTATTTGTTTCAAGGTTTCTAATTTCATTAGAAACAAATGTATAAATGGATGATTCCTTCAACTCTAATCGCTAGTTCTTTGAAAGAACACACTATTTAGTTTGATAAGAACAGGGTACTCTGTGATTACTTGTTTATCCCTACACTTCGTACCAAACTCATTTTTGAGTAGTCACACAGCTGAGAAGAGGTATAACACTTGGTATCAAGTAGCAGCTACAAAGCAAGAAGAAGTAATGGGCCAATGAGGATTTGATGTATTCAAATCGCTGGTCACACCAGGTAAACTGTCCCTAGAGATTAACATCAACAACCACTAACCCCCTTTGTAACACTCACTGTCCAATCTGATCTTTAGCATTAAGACAATGTCTTTCAGGATAGGTCTATTTTGCTAAAAACTCAAGAATATTTATCTCCTTTTTAAAATGACCCAGATTCATTACTTGAGTTTCTAATACAATTATTAATGAACTTTCCACTCCATAAAGGAGAATAAAGCAAATAAACCCAGATGTGAAAACCATTTCTTCTAGTTCTCTGATCTGCCCCTCAAGTAGGAGGCAGCTGTTGCCACATCAGCTACCTGTGTGGAAGGAAAGACACTTGGATTCTTCTCAGGCTGTGAATTCTTAGATTCCCAGCCAGCGACTGTTCACAGAGCCTAACACTATTAAGAGCTCAGTCCTTCACCTCATTGGCTTTCCACTTCCCTCTTATTTCTGACTGCAAGTCAAAAGATAGAGCTCCCTTGTGGATTCTCAACAGGCACCCACATCATCACTCCTCAAGCAGCTACTAGGCACCTCGTACATAGGAGAATGCTACAATGATGCCACAGGCAAAAGGCTAAATTCCACTTTGCAGATAAGACTCAGATAAAGCTTCTAATAACAACACAAGAAGTACATAATTAAGGACCACTGTACACCTGTGCTGTCTAGCCCCTGGTTCGACACTGGCCCTGTCCAAAGTCCTTCTCACTCAGAGATCTCAAAGGATGCCCCCCAGTGGTGCACCCACCGCTAAAGAGTTCTCATTACATCATCACTAACAGTTGCTCCTCCACAAGTGATGCTGTTTCGCAACCTTTTATATTCTATCCAAAGTTCTTTAATAATATAATCTCTCTCAGAGTTGGCCCAGGGTTTCAGATGTCATCATTTGAACTCCAAAATGAACCCTTTAGAATTTGTTCCTTCTGCTAAATCTGTCAGCAATTCACAGATTCCTTGTTGTAGAGTATCTAAGGCACTCTCCGTGGAGCATCTTTTTAAAAGAGACGCAGCGCACCAGAATGGGAAGTCAATACAAACTCCATAGGCCTTTAAGATTTTTTAAACGGATTTTTTAGAGCAATGGAATTATCCTTTATGATATTGTAATGGTGGATCCATGTCATTATATATCTGTCAAAATCCACAGAATGTACACACAGTGAGTGAAACAAAGTTAATATTAGCTCACTGATGGTAACAAATGTACCACACTAATTCAAGTTAATAGGGAATACTGTGGTAGGAGAGGGCGGTCAGTGAAAGGGTGTATATAGAAACTCTGTGCTTTCTGCTCAGTTTTTCTCTAAATTTAAAACTTCTCTTAAAATAGTCTATTAACAATTTGTTTTAAGTTTTCACCATCAAAATCCACTAATCAAAATTTCAGACTCTTTTCATCCCCATCTGAAATATCTGAAAAAGTAGACATCCCCTGAGCTTTTCCCAATTAGTCTTCTAGTCCTTTAAATAAAGTGGTTCCAACAGGAGCCCTTCTTACGATTTGCACTGAAATGTCTGTCTGCTATTATACTGCCTGTATTAAAGAGGCAAAGTATCACTGACTGAGCAGTAAGTGATACTGTGAATGGGGCAGTGAGCTCATAAATGTTATTGACATGCAGAGTCTAGCTGGAGCTCTTCCATTCCAGGAAATGCCTTCAGTTCAACAGCATTAGTGTCTGTTCTTTGCTGTTAAAATGAAACTCTCATTTTATTTTTCTGTGTTCATAAAAGTAATTCACGTTTCATGGCAGTAATTCATGGTAGAATATTTGGAAAATATAGAAAAGCTCTTTTTAATAGTCCAAATTCTGATGCATTTCATTCTAGAATTTCTTCCTATACATTTTAATATACTAGCAATATTTTAAATATTTTAATATATCTGTGAACATGACTGGCAGAGTTGTGGTGATTTTTTAAACTATAATAATCTAAATAAATTTCTTAAAACTCCATTTTTCCTAACTTTGTCTCCAGTTTCTCTGAAACTCCAACATTCACCTATGAGTAAAACAGCACCAGGCAAATTATAGGATAGTCTGTAAGTTAAAAGCTTTTTGCAAATATTATAGCTTTCCAGGACTGCTAAAGTCAACTTCTCAGCAATATATAGTATACAGCTAAAACCACATTTGTATTATAATAAATTGGCTTCCTGTATCAGTGGGAAAATTTGTTTAACGACTAGAACATTGCTTCCTTTAGTATATAAAAGCAGCTTGGACCAGAGTACACTTTTGGACCACATCATCATTTTATTAGTTGTGACCATACATCTTAATCCTTTAACAAAGGATCAGAGCAGTATATAAAATATGATACAGTGAAAAAGTTATTAACAGCCAAAGGTATTATGCTGTAGGAGCTGAAATGGAAATGCAGCAAAATCAACACGTGTCAACGTGTATCCATCAGACTCAAGAACAACTCCTATACAACCGCCTGCGCTACAGGCCACTGGTGAGGATCCAGCCAGGGGCAAGGACTCCCCCAGCAAGGCCAATTTTCACTATGGTGGAGGCCTAAAAACCAAAGTTCATGAATGTACAAAGAAACAAGAGACTCCAACGATCAAAAATGTTAAAGAATACAAAAACCCAGGGAAGACATAAAAAGCCGTGGATTATGTCCACAAGCCAAAACATTCCCCTCTGAATATCCTCTGTCTGCAGAACATTCCCTGAGAAGGCTATTACTTGAGAATATGCTCCTTCCTCAAGGAGTCTCTGGTAAAGGGATGAACGGAATCTGACCCTGTGTTTGCCTTTCTCTCTCATTAGTACTGATAAAGAGGAGACTGGGTGGTCCTGGGCTCAGACATGTGGCGTGGTGTGAACTCAATGAAGTGGTAAAGAGGCAGAGAAGGACCCAGTTCTAGCCCTACTATCACATGACCACAGAAAGTGATGTAAACTCTTTGAGCCTCCATCTCTTTATTTTCAAAGTATGTATACTGCCCCATTTTTCTTCATCCCTCTCCTTCAACTGCCTTCACTTTTCTTCAAGCCTGTGATCTACTCTGTAGTTCCCAGAAACCACCATGATCCACTGTTTGATTTTGCGTCTACTATTTCCACTGCCAGAAATGATTTTGCTTCTACTATTCCCACTGCCATAAATGCTCTCCACACCCTTTCTGCTCCTCCTCACCCATTTAGCTAATTTCTGCTTATGATCCGAGTCTCAGATTAGACATCATTTGCCCAGGAAGGTATCTCTGGCTGATACCTCCGAGGTATCCCCACTGCAATATTCCTTGGACTAAAACTCCATCTTGTCCCTCTGCTGAAAATGCCTATGAACTTGGCACTGACTAAGGACTCAAAAAAAAAAAAAAAAAAGGCAGTGGAAAGAAAAAGAGAGGGGAAGAAAAGGGATGGGAGTCGGGAGAAAGGTGCAAGGAGTAAGGAAGGCAAAGGCAATTAAGGGAAAGAAAAACTGCCCTTTTCTCTTCATAGAATTGTCATAAGGACCAAATGAGACAATGTCTGTAAAAACACTGTAAATACTTTATGTATCAAGGTATTTATTAAATGAGACATTTTCTGTTCTCTAGGAATTTGGAGATTTCTCCTGAGGCTCAACGCTGAAGACAACAGATGACCTAACTGACCATGAACCGTTCATTCAAATATATATTTGCACTAAATGTGTATCTACTCTCCTTCCTGTAAAGCTCTATTCAACACACGGGATCCATATGTGAACAAACGAAGCTTCCGATTGTAGGAAGAAGACAGACAAGGAAAACAAACATGACAAATTGGAAATTTTCCTAACATATTAAACAGGGGAAGAGTATTGGGGAAAAGAAAAGAAGAAAACGAGAGCAGCATTAAGACTAAACAGGAGTAACTGCAGGTTTGTAATTTTAAAGCTATGATCAAGGTGGTCTTCATTGGGAAAGTGGCCTTTGAGGAAAAAGACTGAAAAATAAGAGAATTGACCTGTGGGTAACTGGAGGGAAGATCATCCCAGGTGGCGAAAACAGCTCATGCAAAGGTCCTAAGGAGGTTACCTGCCTGTCGTTATTAAAGAAAGCCAAAGAGGGGCTGGGGCTGGATCAGGGCACTGAAGGCTTATAGGAATAGGAGATGAAGTCCAAGAGGCAAGGGGAGGGGGCCAGTCATGTAATAATTTGCAAGCCACTGTAAGAATGTTGCCTTTTACAGTAAACCCCCTACATACAAATGAGTTTGTTCTGAAAGCATGATCCTAAGTGCAATTTGTTCGTAAGTCCAACAGAGTTAAGCCTAGGTACTCAACTAACACAATCGGCTAAATAGTACTGTACTATAATAGGTTTATGATATTTTTTACACAAACAATACACTAAAAAACAAACACAAAAATATAAAACAATTTTCAGACCTAGAGAACAGACTTATGGACAAGGGTGGAGAAGAGGGAGATGGAAAGGTAAGTGGAGAGGGTAGCATGGATGCATATATACTAATATATGTAAATAGATGTGCCGTGCTGCGCTTAGTCACTCAGTCATGTCTGACTCTTTGCGACCCCGTGGACTGTAGCTGGCCATGCTCCTCAGTCCATGAAGATTCTCCAGGCAAGAATACTGGAGTGGGTTGCCATGCCCTCCCCCAGCGATATAAATAGATGGCCTATGGGAATTTGCTGTATGACCAAGGGAACTCACACTAGGGCTCTGTAATAATCTAGAGGGGTGAGACTGGGCAGGAGGTGGGAAGGAGATTCAAGAGGCAGCGGACATATGTACACCTATGGTTAATCCATGTTGATGTATGGCAGAAATCAATGTTGTAAACCAATCATCAATCAATTAAAAATAATAAACATTTTTTAAAAATGAAACATTTTTAATCTTCCATATAGTATCTGAAAAAGTACAGCAGTGCAGCAGCTGGCGTACAGGGGCCAGCATCAAATGAACAGGCAAGAAGAGTTACTGACTGGAGAAAGGAGGGGGGGTGGGGAGATGGTAGAGGTGAAAGATCATTGGCAATAGGAGACAGAAGCCAAGCTGCCATTTCACGCAGGCCTGACGTTGGTAGAACGCATGGCCACATCTTTGAAAGTTCGCAACTTGAAGGTTCGTGGGTAGGGCACTGACTGTGAAACAGAGAACCACTGCAGGACTTGGAACGAAGAAGAATCACTATCTGACTTATATTTCAAAAGAGCCACTCTGACCGCTGTACTGAAAATAGATCCCGAGAGGCAAGAGTAGATACAGGCAGCCAGAGGAGGCCACTGCAGGAATTCAGGTAAAAGACGGCAGTGCCTTGGACCAAAGTCGGAGCATTAGTGTTGGTAAGAGGGGTTAGAGACTAAATATATTTGGAGGTTGGAGCTAACAAGATTTCCTGTTCTTCTCAGAGTCTTTGATGCTGCTAAAAGTCAAAGACCCAAAACATCTTGAAAGGACTCTGCCCAGGAAGGCTACCTGTCAGACTACAGAGCACCTCGCTAGAGGACAAGAGATCAGTCTTGAAATGGCACCAACACAGTGTTCCCAGAGGGGACTCTTGAAAGAACCCATGGGTCCCTGCAGGAGAGTGACTGCATCCGACTCTTGAAGTGACAGAGGGTGTCCAGCAGCCAAGAGAGTCTATAGCCACAGGACTTGTGAATTAAAAGACAACTGCCCCTCACCCACCATCCCTTCCATCAGCTCCACAGATCTCAGAAACAGTGTAAGGAATGGGGAAAGACGAATGAATAGACAAGGTGGAACAACAGTAGAAGAAAACAATTTCTGGATCGGTCCTGAATTGGAAGGCAGTCTTGTAGGTCTGAGCTCTTAACCTACAGAATCTGATGCTATCTCTGGGTTGGGTCAGAAGTGAATTGAATCGATTGGAAATCTCCATCACCTTGCTGGTGTCTGAAATTGTGTGTGTAAGGCGGAGGACAGGGAGGGAACCCTTCTCCCTGCAGGAAATGGTCTTAGAACTTACTTAATGGTATTCTGTTGTAGCAGCCTGAGCTGATTAAGGCAGACATCAACCAAAGGCATCTATTAAATAGAGAATGTGACTTTCTAGGTGTGTGACCATGAGCAAATTATTTACTTTCTCTGTTCTGAAGTTTTCTTGTTTGTAAAGTAGGAACAATAATAGTACCCACTGGACAGGTTAAAATAACTAGCACATGACAGTGCTTAATAGTAATTATTATGGCTCATGGTAATTATTGAGGATGTGTTAGTTGTTATTGGTCTTAATATATTATGTATATAAACAACTTGTTCAGTAAACCTGGTTGAATTGATAAGGGTATGAATAGAAAACGCTTTCACCCCTTCCACCATTGTTTTCAAACATGCCCTGATAAAGGCCATCAGCCTTTCCATCCATTAGTAGTGGTCCTGGTTATGAGCTTACTGTCACTGCCTCATAATGCTTGTGTTCAAGGAACTTATTTTACTCAATAATGACCCCCAAGCGCAAAAGTGGTGATGCCAGCAATTTAGATATGCCAAAGAGAAGCCCTAACGTGCTTCCCTTAAGTGAAAAAGTGAAAGTTCTCTACTTAATAAGGAAAGTAAAAAAAAATGCATGCTGCTCTATGGTGGAAACTAATTTTCTATCCATGAAATTGTGAAGAAGGAAAAAGAAATTCAGGCTAGTTTTGCTGTCACACCTCAAGCCGTCACACCTCAAAGTTACAGCCAGAGTATCTGGTAAGTACTTAGTTAAGATGAAACAGGCATGAAATTTATAAAAAGAAAGAGACCACATTCACACAATTTTTATTACAATAAATTGTTATAACTGTTCTACTTTATTATTAATGTGCTTAATTTAAATTAAACTTCATCAGAGGTACATATGTACAGGGGAAAATATAGTGTATGTTTCCGGTATCCACTAGCAGTCTGGGAACATATCACATATGGATAAGAGGGAAGTACTACATATATCTATATGTATTTGGTCATCTAATATTTAGATTCCCAAATGATCAAACGTATATTTCTTAGAAATCACAATACTGGCACTATAGACAGGGTGGTTTATGAACAACAGAAATTTATTTCTCACGGTCCTTAAGGCTGGAAATCCAAGATCATGACAGACTCAGTGCATGGTGAGAACCCAGTTTCTGGTTTGCAACTGGCCTTCTTCTGGCTACCTTCACATAGTAGAGGAGACAAGGGAGTTCTTTAGGGTCTCTTATATAAAGGCATTAATCCCATTCATGACGGCTCAACCCTCATGACCTAATCACCTCCCAAAGTTGCCACCTCCGAGTATAGGTAGTGGGAGGGAACATTTTCATTCCTCAGCAACGCCTCCAGTGTACTTGTTTGACTCAAACAATGCTTTTTGTCTGTCTTCATCTGAATGGCTTTAAACTAGGTATGACTTTTCAGGTCAGCACAGTCCCATCACTCCTAACTGCCTCAGGTGCCTGCCCACTTCATTAATTTACATTACCTACCAAGTTCATGGACTTCCCTGGTGGCTCAGAAGGTAAACACTGCCCGCAATGTGTGAGACCGAGATTCCATCCCTGGGTAGGGAAGATCCTCTGGAGAAGGGAATGGTAACCCACTCGATTCCTGGGTTGGGAAGATCCACTGGAGAAATGTTAGGCTACGCACTCCAGTATTCTGGCCTGGAAATTTCCATGGACTGTAGCATATAGTCCATGGGGTCGCAAAGAGTCAGACATGACTGAGCGACTTTCACTTTCACCAGTATTCTTGCCTGGAGAATCCCATGGACAGAGGAGCCTAGCAGGCTACGGTCCATGGGGTCACAACGACAGACACAACTGAGTGACTAACAGTTTCACTTTGACCAAGTTCATAGAGACTTTTGGGTCTGCAACTCCTGCCATTCAGTCTAATCTCATTCCTGTCCCTGATCCTCATTCTTTAACCAATAACTATATCCGTCTTTCTTAATCTGGTACATTCTCCATAGCCTCTTTTCTAGGTCAACTGCCATACTCAAATCTAGCTCGAGACCTAGCTTGAAGCCTTCCCAGGTTAATGTCAGTAAACAATAGTTTTTCACATCCTTTACATTCCAGTGGCACTTGCTGGCTGTGGATTATCCGCTTTCTCAGATGCTTCATTAAAGTATACCTTGTCTCTCCTTCTTCCTAAGCAAAGTGTAAGTGTAGCGTGATTGCTTGTTTGATACGTCAGCTTTGCTAGTCTACAGTCCCCAGTTATTCAATCAAATGTTGATTATTGCAAAGGGATTATGCAGATGTATTTAACATCTCTAATCAACTGAGTTTAAGTAAAGAAAGTACGCTGGAAAATCTGTTAAGAAATGGGTCAGAGTTAACCATCTGGGAGGCCTGAAAATAAAAGTTAAAGATTCAGAGGCAGAGAGTAATTGAGTTTGCCTATGGACACAGCTCTGGCCTATGCCCACTGAGTACCACCCTGACCATAATCTTCCCTTCATGACTGCCTTCCCTGCAGATTTTGAAATTGCTTAAGTCAACCTTCAAAATCATGCAGGCCAATTCTTTATATTACACACACACACACACACACACACACACACACTCATCCTACTAATTCTATTTCTCTGTGTGAATCCTGATACACACAGAAAGTGGAAAGGACCATCTCTTCTTTTTTAAACTTGCACCATATGTAACATACAAACACATATACATTTAAACTCCTGTTTGGGAACCCCGTTGATCCCACTGAATAAACCTAACACGTTAAAATTGTGACAAAGTATCACATGCACAGAGAAATATGCAAGATAAACTAGATAAACAAATGCTGAGTAATAGAAAAAATTATAGGAGTAAGCCATTAAATCACAGACCACTTGGGGAAAAAATTTTGTTTTAATAACGTCACTGAGTAAGACTTGAAAATAGGCTGGTAGTGATAGGGGGCTTCCCTGGTGGCTCAGAAGGTAAAGAATCTGCCTGCAATGCAGGAGCCCCAGGCTCAATTCCCTGGGTCAGAAAGATCCTCTGGATAAGAAAATGGCTACCCACTCCAGTATTTGTGTCTGGAGAACTCCATGGACAGAGGAGCTTGGCAGGCTACAGTCCATGGAGTCACAAAGAGTCAGACACGACTGAATGACTAACACTTTCTCTTTCACTCTAGTAGTGCTACCAGTTTGAAGAGGCCTTACAAATAGCTGAGAAGAGAAATGAAAGGCAAAGGAGAGAAAGAAAGATATACCCATTTGACGGCAGAGTTTCAAAGAATAGCAAGGAGAGATAGGAAAGCCTTCCTAAGTGAACAATTCAAAGAAATCCTGAATATTCACTGGAAGGACTGATGCTGAAGCTGAAGCTCCAATACTTTGGCCACCTGATGGGAAGAGCCAACTCAATGGAAAAGACCCTGATGCTGGGAAAGATTGAAGGCAGGAGGAGAAGGGGACAACAGAGGACAGATGGTTAGATGGCATCACAGACTCAGTGGAGATGAGTTTAAGCAAGCTCCAGGAGATGGTGAAGGACAGGGAGGCCTGGCATGCTGCGGTCTATGAGGCTGCAAAGAGTCGGACACAACTGAGTGACTGAACAATAACAACAAAACCAGTAGAGAACGAAGTGAGAAAAATGTGTACATCCATGTTATTTATTTGAAAATTTTTAAATAATTAAAATGCAACAGAACACATATTTTATCTGTCTAGATTCCTGACTTTTTAGTTCATTCCACCAAGCTGTCATTGTGATGGCAATAATTGATGTTTACCATTTTAATATTAAAGTTTTTTCACTAAGAGTATTAGATATAAATGACTTTGATTTGTGATTTTCCCCCCAACACTGTTCTTTTAGAATGCATGACATGATTATTTATGAAATGGGAATTGAAAACTCCTTTAAAATCCATAAGCATGTATTTATGCAGTCCTTAAAATTTAGAGTTATGTAGGTTGCCTAAGCACTAAATTCAAACATTCAAATATAAGCGATTACCATATATACATATAGTAATGGTCCCATAAATGAAGGAATTGCAAGGAGCAGGTAAGGAGCAGTGAATATAGTAGTTTAAGGTTACAACTTTCTGGATATCCCACCATCTACAGAGTATAGACATTTTTTAAATATTCTAAAGCTTCCAGTTAGCCAGGCAATGACTCAGAATTGGCATACATCATCACTAAAACCAGAGGATATGTTTTTGGTTTGAAAATTCATTTCTTGTGACACTTAAAATTCAGAAACACATTTGCTACTCCATGCCAACCTCATTCTACAGCATCACTATAATTTAAAATTATTTTAATCAAATGAAACTATGTGCATCAAGCTTAACTTTTCACCAGGTTCAGTTCAGTCGCTCAGTTGTGTCTGACTCTTTGCAATCCCATGGACTGCAGCATGCCGGGCTTCCCTGTCCTTCACTAACTCCTGGAGTTCACTCAAACTCATGTCCATACAGTTGGTGATGCCATCCAACCATCTCCTCCTCTGTTGTCTCCTTCTCCTCCTGCCTTCAATCCTTCCCAGCATCAGGGTTTTTTTCAAATGAATCAGTTCTTCACATCAGGTGGCCAAAGTATTGGAGTTTCAGCTTCAGCATCAGTCCTTCCAATGAATATTCAGGACTGATTTCCTTTAGGATGGACTGGTTGGACCTCCTTGAAGTCCAAGGGACCCTCAAGAGTCTTCTCCAACACCACAGTTCAAAAGCATCAATTCTTTTTTTTAAATTTTTTGTAAATTATTTGTTTTAATTG